>WKFP01015020.1:1311268-1328660 GCA_011057875.1 Pterocles orientalis
CATCGTCCTAGGCTTTAAGGCAGAATTTGGTAATCAGTTTCTCTAGACATCTCTGAAGATAAAAATAAATCCTGATCTTTTAAGACCTTTATCATTCTGGTTCAGGATTTTCAGAGCCTGGGACAAGTTGTTGAAACATACTAAAACAAGCTGAGGAGGAATGAGTGAAAACCTTTCTCTGGTTTTTATGCCTATTTTGCCATACAGGTCTATCCAGAAATGCTTCTATCTCCTGTCTTTGGATTTACAATAAACTTCATAGTTCTTGTCCTGTTCTGCTGGTCTGTAGGTCCTCTAGCTAGCTTCCGTGCTTACCTGCCCTCATAAACACTCTGCGATGTTCAAGCCATCACACTTTTCCATTGTCTTTTACACCTTGGCTAGCAGACAATGAGTCAGACCAAATCAGCTAGAAATTATAAGGATGCCAACTCTGAACAAGTTGGCAGAAGAAGGACAAAACACGTACTTAGATCAATTCAGAGAAGCAGTAATTCTGATGTTACTAGTTTTCTGTTTTCTAATAGCAGGTTTGGATGAGATTACGTAAATAATAATTATTAGTGCTCTGATTTGGTGTTCGGCGAACAGAATAGCGGTAAGCCTGTTGACTTGCACTCAGCACTTCCTAGGTATCTGCCTTGTCTTTGTTTTAAATGTTTTTTATGCTTACAGGTGTTGAAGCAGTTTAACCCTGACATTCTTTTTAATAACTGAAGATGGCATGTTTAGGTTAGAATTGTATTCTGTAAATGTATGGCTGAGAAGGCACGTGCTTAATAAATCTAACAGTTTTTTCCCTGAGGAAAAAAATAAGAAATATCTCCATAAAATGTGGAATTTCTCCTGTGTTTTTTGAGTTCTGTTTAATGTTTGCACTTTTTTTACTGTTTTTACTATGTCTTTTGAGACTGCTGTGGTGTGGCTCAATAACAGCTAATTGTGATTTTCATTGCAGATGCAGATTTTAATTCAGATTCTTAATTTGTTCAGGTATTAAAATGTATTTTGAAACAGCACTTTTTGTGGAGAGGTGCTACTCTGTTAGTGATGGTCATAAACTGTCTCTACAGAGAAATCTTTTTTCCTTTGTTGAGGATGTAAGTGGCATTAAAAACTGTGCATCTGGATAAAGCCATCAGTGAAAACAATAGAGAAGATGGCAGATGCATATTAAAGCATCTGTGAATCCATTTTTACATGCAAAAATAACACAGATGTTGCCAACAGATAACAGAGAAATAAAGCAAGTTGTCACGATTATCCTTCATAGGTAGATCCCTTTTCTTGGTGAGTGTGTTAACGTAACGAGTGATGTGTGTCCTAAAGAATGACAGTGATAAAGAAATTTCAAGATGGGTGATGTGGCAAGGATTAATTGAAATAATAAATAACGTAGCAGAGCACATTGCAGATACATAGCCAAAGTGAAAAAGTAGAAGAGAAATTATATGTGTTAATGAAAAAGAACAATCATTTACTTACTCTTCACTTACTTGCTGTTGGTCATACTCATCTTACTGTATATGTTCACCCAGTGTCTATCCATTACAGATTACTCCAGTACAGAAAGACTTGGTTATCTTTTTTGCAGTCCACCACCTGTCAAGAAATGAGGGAATTATCTTAATGTAGTGTGTAGTATATAAATTTGCTTCTACGGATACATGTGTGGAAAAATACATGCTATCTCCCTGCCATTGGCTGAACTTTCAGTGGCCAGGTCTCTTCTCTTCTCAGTCTTGTCCTGCAGGTCTTTTTGCAGGAATCTCTAGAAGTGTAAGGGAAGGAACATCCTGTAAGCAGAATCTTTTTTAGAATTGGGTGGAATGAGGCTACTCTAGTCTTTCTAGCTTCTCAGATAGCATCTAATGAAAAAAACAGTCCTTTAAATTGAGGAAGGAGAAGACATGAAAAGATAGAACTTGTTTTCTTTTGTTACTGTAAACATATTGTTATGATGGTACCACTGATGATGACATGGATCCTTTATCCATTAGATTGAAAACATAGGAGTAAGAATCGTAATGATTTCTGAAAATAAAGCTGCACGTGATTCTTATATCAGGTTAAGAGACTCCAATAAACTGGTGAAAGACCATCTCTTCTGAGAACTCAGAGATCATAGCAGCTGTTTTAACAAAGATGTGTTTTACAATTGTCTAATAAATATGCCCAATGACTGTCACAAGATAAGCTGCTTTCTTGGGCAACATGCATTTTAATATAGGAAAAAAGCTGATCTGTTTCCCTGGTAAGCAGCTGGTACTATTGCCCAAGTAAAGACATATAACAAATAGCTCCTCTGAATACAGAAGAATGTATACTGCCAGCTGTTTTTTATTCTTTGTGGCACACACACCACACATAAAAATCTCAGTTAGTTGTGGTGGCTACCTACTAGTAAGAAACCCTCCATTAGTATTCTGAAGAGTGTTATTTGGGAGGTTTGTGCTTTTATTGTGTAGGACAGTATTTATTTATTGTATAATTTAGATTTATTATTTCTTTCTAAAAGCTGTGCTTCTAATTGATAAAAAAATAAACTAATTAAAATATTCCCTGTTATATATCAGCAGAAGGTAAAATGCATGTAGCAGACAAAATGTCCTTCATATATACATGGAAAGTTATGTGTGGAGAAGAGACATGACTTAACACCACCATTCAGGAATATACTATGAGAGTTACTGAAAAATAATGATTTTTGAAATCCCAAGCAAATTATTTTCCCTCTCTTCCCCGCCCCTCCCCAAAATTGCCAAGGTAGCCATTGAATTTGAGTCAGAGTCCTTGTTTTGGTTTTTTTTTTTGCAAACATTTTCTATGTTTGTAAGTTAACAGAGACCTACAGAAAAATCTTATTTGCAGGCTTATGTTATGCTAGCTAGCTGCTGTGAAAAAGCCATTTAATAAAGCAGATGGTTTTGAAATGTTGATTTGTGTTTGCATAATGAATAAACTTGTAATAACCTTTAAAGCACTCTTGCAAATAATTAGTTTTATACTGTTTTGCCTAAATGATATGGAAATATTAACTAAAAAGAACTACTGTCCAGATCCTTACAGGGGCCCAATGCTGTGTTTGCTGTATGGCTTCTCAACTAGCATGTAATAAAAATTAACCTGAATTTTACAGTGATGTCATTTTTTTTCTGTGAATTTTTCAGTAGACTAAAAACTGAGAAAACAGCTCTAGTTGGAAATTATCTTGGTATTGCGACATTTTGTTAATGGCAATCTAATTTGTTGAACATTTGCTTATCATCTGCATGTCATATGCATGGTTAGTGGGATGCATCCAGTGGAAGACGTGTTTTAATAATAAGCTCTTATTCGTATAAGGAGCCTGTAAACTTGTGTTTGTGGCCCTAAGCTTTACCTTGCAGCAATACCTGGACAGAATACAGTGGGTAAAGTATCCCTACTGATTCTGACTACAGTGAGGCTACTGAATAGAGAAAAATAGTATTTAACCGCCAGTTTCTTCTTCTGTCTCCACTGCCCAAGAGCAGATTTCAGCATTGCTTTAAGTACTCAGTTTATCCTAAGAAATTACAGAAGAAGTTCAAGTGAGAATTGCTCATGAATTTCAGGAAAAGAAACCCCATATGTTGATTGCCAAACACTTGATGTTAGTATAGAGTCGTGAGCTTGCATTGTCATATGGGCTTGACTAACCTGCTCAATAAGTAATGTAATACAGGTGGGATACTAGTCTTAAAATTGTTCAGTGAGGGTTGCTGCATATTTAAGACTGTGAATGCAGTGTGTAGCCTTCACACAAATTTTCTAATGTAGATAAGCCTTTGTTATGGATGGTTTCCAATACGAGGAACAGCAGAACTTTGTGTAAAAGTATGGTTTACAGTACTGTGTAAGAAAGCACGTAACTTTTCTGTGTTGCCATATCAATCTAAAACATTGAGCACTTTACACATATTTTCTGTGCTAATCTATTACTTTTTTCTTTGCACCTGTTTTTCCGGTAGTTTTTTTTTTTTTTGTGCTTTATCCTGCATTGTTGACCTTATAACTGAAGACAGGGAAGTAACTATGGGAAGCTGCTTTGGTATTCAGAACAGGAAGAGAACAATTTGCCAGTGTCTCTTAAGGCTACGTGGAGCATAAGGAGTTTTCATAACAGCTCATTTTTAGCAAATTTAGATGATGATCAGAGAGACTGCCTGGAATACTGCTAGCATTATCTGTAAACTGGCCATAGCCGAGACTGATAACGTGAGAGAAATGGATACTAGATTTTGATGGTGTGTAGAGAAGATTATCAGGAAAATGGTGAAGAATGCTTCCTTTTCTCCTTTCAGACAGAACTCAGCATCTTTATGTGGAAAAATACAGGAAAAGAAGCCAGAATACCCTTCTCTTTTACCCTTCCTCACTATTATCTTTGTGATGGGTTAGCCCTTGGCTGAGGGCCAAACCACACACCCGCTCATGCAATTCCCCCCACCCCCTCCCGAGGATAGGGGAGAATATTAAAGGGGTAAAGGGAAAAAAGGACTCGTGGGTTGAGATAAGGACAATTTAATAACTAAACTACAATAATATTGAAAATAATACTATATACAAATGTACAAATGAGTGGTATACAGTGATACTGCCCCCCCACCCGATGACCAAGCCTGTTCCCAGCTAACGATCCCAGAGCAGGGAGAGTCCTGAAACCACACTCAGAGAATGGAGATAACAGTCTGAGCATCCCAGAGTGACAGCTGACCGGGGTGTGGCAGGGGGGAAGGCCTTGGGAGAGCAACTGCCTGGAGCTAGATGACCCACAGCAAAAGAGATCCGGAACCAAAAAGGGCTGATCTTCCGGAGGGTCCTCACCTACATACTGGGCATGACGTGTTATTTTGTGGAATAGATTATTGGCCACTCTGGGTCTCAATCCTGAACCTAAGATCAAATCCTAGGCCAGCAACCGGGGCTGTGCTCCCTCCCAGCCTCTCCAGTCTGCTGACCTTGTCAGCACGTAAACGTCACTTCTTATCAGCTTTTTTCTGAGCACAAATCCAAAACACAGCCTCTTGCTAGCTATTATGAAGAAATTTAACTCTGTCTCAGCTTATCCCAGGACAATCTTCCTTTTCCCAACTTCTTTCCTAGTGAGCATGGATCTTATTACGGTATTTTTGCTTTGAAAATAACAGATTTTAATTCACTGAAACACTCAGGATCACTTAACTGTGTTTTCATCTGCTCTTAACTTAGCGTGTGATCTCCCATGTAATCAAAAGCAAATTGCAGGTGTCCCTTTAAACTCTTTTTTTTCTCTTCCTAGGTTTAGGGGAAAAACAAATCAAAATCGAATGTAATCTGTAAGATGCAAAAAACAATCCCAAGCCACAAAATTCTTCTCCTTTGTTTTCGTTTCAATTTACTTGAATTTTAGCTTACCCTGGGAGGAGAATTTAATTTTAGAGGTAGGAACTTTGTGTTCTAGATGGGGGCATTTTGAACAAAAATGTCTAATCCTGTGGTGCTGCTGCCAATTCATGCAACTATTTCAACAGTTTATCCTGTGGAACCTTCAAAGGTGCCTCTGTCCCTCCAGCAAAAAGAGTCTGCACAGGTTGTCAAAGTAAGCCCTGTCATGATACCTGCACTAGCTCTCTCTGGAAGGATTTGTCTACTTGACAGTACGTGCAAGTTTTATATGTTCCAATGGTTGATTCAAGTTAGTGGAAGGAACCTTGTAGTCACATTTTTTGTGACCTACTCCTTTTAGCTGTTGGACTGTTTAATCACAAGCTGACAGCCTACTTTCTGTTTCAGGTTTCTATATATTCAAACATTTTTATAATCAACATAATTAAAATTACGTCCCCAGAAATATTTTGAAATAGTTTTCTTTTTGCTAAGTCAGGCATTCAAAAATAGGCAATTCAAGAATCTGGCTTCTTTATTGAGTCTTAATTTAGCTTCCTCTAGCATACATATTATGATAATATAACACATTATGACTATGGTGTATTCTATGATATTATGAAAACTACGTCTCCTTTTTTTACCATGTCCTTATTTCATACAGTTCTGAACAGTTTTCCAGGAGTTTCTTGTCTCCAAATCCATTTTGTAGCCATAGGCCTTATTTAGTCTATTCTCTCAATGATGTGCTCTGAGTGTGATTTCCTCACCCCCTCCCAGTGGGCATTTCTGGACATTTTGCACTCTGGAATACTGATGTGCATCCCTGACACCACTGTAAAATTCCTATTTGATAATGGATACGTGGTTGCAAAAAAAAGCAACCCCCTACTTAACTGTTTTATAGGTGCATGCTGTCATACGTTAGAGCAGGTTTGGTGAACATTTGCAGCTGGAAGCAGGTTGAACTGTGCTTGTACATGTGAACAGCTATGAAAACATCCAGTAATGTAGTAGTATAGGAATGTTGTCTGAATTAGTTTTTAACTATGGATGTCAGCTTACATCTAGACATATGTAGCTAGTTTTCAAGGTGTTCAGCAAGGCCATAACATCCGTCTTTGCAACTGGATAAGGTAACCTGTTCAGATTTTTACTCAGTGATTTGGGATGCAAATTGCCTATGCCATTCGTGCAGAAAAAAATCAGAGGTGACAGATTTATTATCTCATGTGCAGTGCTGCTTGATTTCAGCAGCACTGGCTCCCAGACACATTCAGAAAAAGTGCAGCCATTTCTGTAGTGTCTGTAACAGGATCTGATAAGCCGTTCTTAACCCAAGCTTTGGGGTTACCTCTACAGCTTGTTTGTGCTATCCTACCCAGAGCTGGCTTTGGTCCAGCTTGGCTTACTCATGCCATCTTTTCTGAAACTAAGGTCATTCCATTTGAACTTTCTGTATGTTAGAGCACTTTTTACTTCCACAGGGCATGTTAGGTCAGAAGCATTTGCAAATAAAGCCCAGTGTTCTGCCTGACCTATGAGGCCCTTTTTTTGAGCTTTGTTGGAAAAGAGGGCTACATGGCATAAAGTGGATAAATACCTACAGATCACTTACTGCTCGTACTGAGGTAGAGCTGGTACAACTTATTAGATCTTAACTGACTTTCACTGTGTGTCACTCGTTTCTATATTTGTATACATTACTATTATCATTATTATTTTCAATTTTGTTGCAGTTTAGTTTTTAAATTGTTACTATTTCAACCTATAAGTCTCTTTTCCCTTTACCCCTTTAATTCTCTCCCCCATACCCACAAGGGGGGAGGGTGAATGAGCAGTTGTAGTGTTTTGCTGTTAGCAGGGGTCAAACTAAAACAACAATATCCATATTATCTGAGCTTTTCTGCTAAATTAGTTATCATCTTGAACAAAAGAGAGCTGACACTGAGAGTAGCTGAAGTACACATATGTGGTGGCTTACCTGAGCCTTAGATCAGCCCTGCTGTCTCTGAGATGCAGCTTCCATACACAGGCCTGGAATGCTGATCGATGCTGAAATGTTGACTTGTAGTTTCATGTTATGTGATTCAGCTGCTGTGGGTTATGTGATTCAGCTACTTTGTATGGTGGGTTTTTTTCTATTTCCTGCTTCTGGAGAGAGTGAGATCTCTACAGATACCATTCAGGGTTTTTTTCCACTTGCTTCTCTTTAGAAATCACTTAAAACTTTATTAAAAGTTTTGCATGATCTTCCTTGTTGATTGTATTGTGCATCCTCAATAGGTGACTTTTGCCAGCAAATTTCAGATCTATATCTTATCTTGCAGTCACATCCTGAATCTTTACTGCATGCTGTCAAAAATCAACGCAACAAGAGAAATGGTCAGTTAAATACTGAACAAATTCAAGTTAGAGTGCAGATTTTTTACAGTGATAGTGACTGTCTGGCTTTGTTTTCCATTCAGTTCTTTTTTTCTCTAGTCAATTAAGTTATCTGTCTCAATACCCAGTTTTGCTAGATCCACCTACCCTACAGTTTGTCTTCATACAAATATGACCCCTGTCTGTTTTTTCATTTTCAGTCTCTCTCTTACCTTATCCTTTCCTCTTGCACTCAGATAAGCTTCCTGCTTCCATTTTTATTTGCCTCTACTTCTCTGCAACCTGCCATGCTTTTGCCTCTGGCACACTTCTGCCTCTGCCACCTTCTCTCTTGTTGGGCACGTCATGCTATGAACCAGACAACCCCCCTGTGAATTCCTTCCTTACATATATGTGTCCAACTTCACCCTCTCCCCTCCTTCTAGCCCTCTTGTAGTACACGCACACATGCACACACAGAGACCTGCTTCCTTCTTCCTCTCTTCTGTTCTTCTTAGTCTTGACGTTCACATGTGCCTCTGCCTTCCTGTTTGCTGCGTGGTTTCTGGCTGTGGGCATATTAAGAGTTGAGGGGGAATAGTCAGATTCCTTTGTTGGGGTGTAATTGGTGGTGATTAAAAATTCCTTTCGGCTCAGGGCTTCTTTATTTGGTAAAACAAGGCCAAAACTGCCCACTATGCAGTCTTCTTTCATTGTAACATTGGAGACTACAGTTGGATTTTTATAATTTTAAATATTTTAGGCTTTGATGGTACAATATTTTGTATCAAGATTGTACAAAAATAAATCCACAAGTAGATGAAACTAGATAATCTGTTTGAAAACTGAATAAAACCAACAAAACATAAAAGATCAGCAAAGTTGTAGCTGCAAGAACTTCTGTATGCATCTTATTTCTTTAGTTTTATTTGTTGGTATTCCTTCACAGTATTATTTTTGTTTTACGTAGAAAAACTTTTAAATAAAAATACCTATTATTTATTGTGTCTTCACTTTAAAAATTTTAATTGTTTTTCTTTAGATTAAAAAAAAAAACCTGTTCTTCATGTATGTTCTTTTTCACATGGGCTATCATGACTTTCCTTTTGCTGGAATACTTTTCAAGACTAGTGATTATTATGTTTTAAGCATAGTCCAGTTATAGGAATTAATGAAACAAGACTGAATGGAAGACTTCCTAGGGGAAGATGATTTTTCTTCTAGTTAATTTCTGGAGTAGGTTGTATCTACCCACTCATAGAATCATAGAATCATTAAGGTTGGAAAAGACCTCAAGGATCATCAAGTCCAACCGTCAACCCAACACCACGTAACCCACCAAAACACGTCCTGAAGCACGACATCCACACGTTTCTTGAACACCTCCAGAGATGGTGACTCCACAACTTCCTTGGACAACCTGTTCCTTTTCCTATAGTCCTATATCCTCATAGCCACAATACCAAAATACAGAGGTAGTCTAGGGAGGATTATTTTTCCTTGTTATTGAATATTGTTGTGCAATGGTGCTCTGTAGGCAGTTGAAAAACTTTGGGTTTATTTACTGTTTGCTATTATTACTTATCTAAAATTTTTAAAAAAGTGAAAGCACTGCAATACACACAAATGATCCATTAATTAAAAAAGGAAGGCACACTATTTAAAGGAGAATTAATGCTTCAGCATTTCTAAACTCTTACATTTTAATAGTTTGTCAAATAGCTGTTTACTTTTTTAAAAAACTATCTTCTAGAATTGCTACAAATGCATGCTTACGATTTTAAATTGATAGTTTCAGATAGCTGTGTTCTGAGTTTGTTTTGTTGATAATGCATATGGGATCAAGATACTCGGTGATAAAGAAACTCTAAATTTCTTTACATTAGTCAAAAGACTGACCATATGAATCATCAAATTTATAAATACTTAAAGGTGCAGATAGGAGTCATTTCAATAATATGATAGTTTATGAAGAAATTACAAATATTGAACCATGGACCTCCTCTGTTAGGTGATCATTAAGTGGGATGGCCAGAAGCATGCTGCATCTGCATTATTAATGTGTGTAGAAATGTAAAATTAATTAAATGGACTCTTTAAACAAACTTGTATTTAACAAGACTGTCTAATAAGGGAAATTTTCCTGCTTTATTGAAACTTTTGTGTAGCTAATAATATATGTAATGCCATACCATTCTTAATAGTTGCTATTAACACAATTATTAATATGTGCATAATTATTACTTATAACATTATTAAAATTGTGTGATAGTGTATAGAGATATAATATACAAATAATGTATGTCTATATATCTAGATATCAATGAGTGGGAGATTTTCCACCATAACTTCAAACTACATTTTAATTGTGTTCAGTATCAATACTGGTTATCAGAATAGTGCCAAGAGTGCCTAGAACAAGTAGGTAGGTAGCGTTTTGGGCACCAACTGAGGAGAACACTGAAGTCTGTACTCCTAGTTGATTACTAATGCCATTAAAGTCAGATATTGTCCTAATTAAATATTTTGTAAACTGATTTCACATATTTCATTGCTATTTCTTGTGTTTAATTTCTTCTCATAGATCACAGTGTTTCTTTTTTTTCTTGCAAAACGTTAGTTTACTTTTGTGTGTGCCATTAAGTGAACTGTTATATTGCTATAAAATCAGCTAGTTTTGTTTCAGTTGTTTCGTAGTCTAATTGGTCTGTTTACTTCATTTTTATCAATGACTATTATATTGGAGATAATGCTCTGACACTATGTGCTTGCAAATAGTGAATTAGGGCTTTTTACACTTACACTTATTTTTTGAAGTCCATAAAGATACAATGTAGCCACAGTTCTTTGCTGAAGGGTTTGCAGTGAAATCCTCTTTAACTCAGCTTTTGAAGGTATTCATGTGTGTGCTTTCCTGTGACAATAAATAACTGGGAACATTGGCCACAATAGACAGTAAAAGTCAAAATTTACTAGTAAGAGTGATTTTGTTAGTTAAAGGACAGACACTTATGTTGGTATCACAGTGATGAGGACCAGCAGATTTAACCTAAAATTACATATTTTGTACAGAATGAGATATATATCACTTTCCTCATCTGTTTTTTTTTCTGTGACTTTCAAATCAAGATTGAACAGAGTATTTAGAAGTCATTTCTGTCACGTCTATGTAGGGACAGATACAAGAAAACAGAACTGCTACCAAAAACATACCTCTGCTGACTTTTTTTACTATTGAGACTCTGAGACAGATTAAGCTAATTTTATTAAAGCTGTATTCTTATGATAGGCATCAAAACTGTCTTTATCAGGAGCCCAGCTTAAATGCCTCTATGCAAACGCATGTAGCATGGGGAATAAACAAGAGGAGTTAGAGAAGTGCACATGCCAGCATGGCTACGATCTCATTGGCATCACAGAGACGTGGTAGGATGGCTCCTAGGACTGGAGTATTGGAATGGAAGGATACAGGCTTTTTAGGAAGAACAAGCAGGGGAGATGAGGAAAGGGTATCACCTTCTGTCAGTGACCAGCTGGAGTACATGGAGCTCTGCGTGAGGGTGGATGAAGAGCTGACTGAGAGCTTGTGGATCAGGATTCAAGGGAGGTCAGGGACAGAGGACATCATAGTGGGGGTCTGCTACAGGCCACCCAACCAAGCAATTGAAGCCCTCTGTAGACTGATACGAGCACCCTCATGTTCACAAGCCCTTATCTTCGTGGGGAACTTGACCCCAATATCTGTTGGATGTCAACACACCAGGACCTAAGCAAGCCAGGAGGTTCCTGGAATGCATTGATGACAACTTCCTTCTCCAAGTGCCAGAGGAGCCAACAAAGAGAGGTGCTATGCTGGACCTTGTTCTTACCAACAAGGAAGGACTGGTGGGGAATGTGAAGCTCAAGGGCAGCCTGGAATGCAGTGAGTTCAAGATCAGTGGTGGAGTTCAAGATCAGTGCAGATCAAGGGCAGTGAGGAGGGCACACAGCACGCTCACCACCCTGAACTTCAGGAGAGCAGACTTTGGCCTCTTCAGGAATCTGCATGATAGAGTACCATGTGATAAAAGCCTGCAGGGAAAAGGGGCCCAAGAAAGCTGGTTAATAGTCAAGTATCACATCGTCCAAGCTCAGGAGTGGTGCATCCCAATGAAGTGGAGACCTGTGTGGATGAACAAGGAGCTCCTGGGCAAACTCAAAGAGGAAGTCTACAGAGCATGGAAGTATGGACAGGTAGCCTGGTATGAATACAGACAAATTGTCTGAGCAGACAGGGATCAGGTTAGGAAACACAAAGCCCTGGGAGAGTTAAATCTGTCCAGGGACATCAAGGGCAACAAGAAAAGCTTCTGCAAGTATGTTGGTGGTAAAAGAAAGACTAAGGAAAATGTGGTCCCCCTCCAGAAGGAAACAAGGTGACATGGTTACCCAGGATATTCAGAGGGCTGAGGTATTCAACAACATTTTTGCTTCAGTTTTCACCAACAAGTACTCAAGCTACACCACCCAAGTCACAGAAGACAAAGGCAGGGACTGGGAGAATGAATAACTGCCCACTGTAGGAAAAAGATCAGGAAGTTGTCAAGCCACTATCCATCATATTTGAGAAGTCATGGCACTCTGATGAAGTTCCTGCTGACTGGAAAAGGTGAAAGATAACCCCCGTTTTTAGAAAGGGAAAAAAGGAAGACCCAGTTAGCTACAGGCTGGTCAGTCTCACCTCTGTGCCTGGCAAGATCATGGAGCAGATCCTCCTGGAAACTTTGCTAAGGCACATGGAAAATAAGGAGGTGATTGGTGACAGCTATCATGGCTTCACTAGGGGCAAATCATGCCTGACAAATTTGGTGACCTTCTATAATGGGATTAAAATGCTAGTGGATAAGGGAAGAGCAACTGACATCATTTGCCTGGACTTGTGCAAAGCCTTTCAAACTGTCGTCCATGCCATCCTTGTCTGTAAGTTGGAGAGATTTTGATTTAACAGTTGGACCACATCCTGAATAAGGAGTTGGCTAGATGGTCACACTTAAAGAGTTCTGGTCAACAGCTCGATATCACAGTGAAAACTGGTGATGAGTGGCATTCTGTAGGTATTGATATTGGGACCAGTGTTGTTTAACATCTCTATGGGAGACGGGGACCCTCAGCAAGTTTGCTGCCTGACACCAAGCTGTATGATGTGGTGGACACACTGGAGGGAAGGGATGCCATCCAGAGGGAACTTGACAGGCTAGAGAGGTGGGCCCACATAAACTTCATGAAGTTTAACGAGGCCAAGTGCAAGATCCTGCACCTGAGTTGGGGCAATCTCAAGTGGAAATACAGGCTGGGCGGAAAATTGATTGAGAGCAGCCCTGAGGAGAAGGACTTGTGGGTGCTGGTTGATGAAAAGCTCAACATGAGCTGGCAACGCACATGTGCCCAGAAAACCAGCTATGTCCTGACTGCATCAAAAAAGTGTGATCAGCAGGCTGAGTAAGGTGGTTCTCCCCCTCCACTCTTGTGAGACCCTACCTGGAGTACTGTGTCCGGCTCTGGAGTCCTCAGCACAGGAAGGACATTGACCTGTAGGAGCAAGT
This sequence comes from Pterocles orientalis, assembly GCA_011057875.1. Lineage (NCBI taxonomy): Eukaryota > Metazoa > Chordata > Aves > Pterocliformes > Pteroclidae > Pterocles > Pterocles orientalis. The sequence goes on from WKFP01015020.1 coordinate 1,324,603, forward strand.
CCAGAGGAGAGCCACAAAGATGGTCAGAGGGGTGGAGCATCTCTGCTGTGAAGACAGGCCAAGACAGTTAGGGTTGTTTAGCCTGGAGAAGAGAAGGCTGACATCGAGAGGCACCTGGGCAGGCTGGAGAAATGGGCTGCAGTTTAACAAGGGGAAATGCAAAGTCCAGTACCTGGGGAGGAACAACCCCAGGCAATAATTCAGGCTTGGGGCTTCCCAGCTGGAAAGCAGCTTGGCAGGAAGAGACCTGAGGATCGTGGTGGATGCCAAGTTGAGCATGCACCAGGAATGTGTTCTTACTGCAAAGAAGGTGAATAGTATCCTATCTACATTAGAAGGGTTGCCAGCAGATCGAGTTGATCCTTCCCTTCTACCCAGTATAGGTGAGGTTACTACTTGGACTAGTACTGTGTCTGGTGCTGGGCTCCCCAGTACAAGAGAGACATGGACATACTGGAGAGAGTTCAGCAAAAGGCCGTGAAGATGATAAAGGTCACTGGAGCATCTCTTCTGTGAGGAAGAAGCTGAAAGAACTGGGACTGCACATCCTGGAGAAGAGAATGCTGAGGGGGGATCTTACCGATGCATATAAATACCTGTAGGGAGGGTGCAAAGAGGATGGAGCCAGGCTTTTTTCAGTGGTGCCCAGGGACAGGACCAGAGACAATGGGCACAGACTGAAACACAGCAGGTTACCTCTGAACATCGGGAAACACTTTTTCCCTGTGAGGATGTTGTGGGTTTGTGTAGTGGATTTTGTTTGGTAGCAGGGGAGGGGCTACAGTGATGGCTCCTGTAAGGGCTGGAAGTTTCCCCAGTTCCAGGCTGGACCCACCTCTAGCCAGGGCTGAGACAATCGGTACCTCTGCGAATGACATATTGAACAAGGGGCACAGAACATGGACCGGTGGTGTGGCCCTTGGCAGGGCCCAGCTTGGCTGCCCGCCCAGCCTCTGCCATGGCCCAGCTGACCCAGCATACCCCCTGCCTGAGAAATGATAGTTTCTCAGGAGCCAGAAAAAGAACCTGCAGCAGAGAGAGGAGCAGGATGTGAGAGAGACGACTGTGCAGACACGATGGTCAGTGAAGAGAAAGGAGGGTGAGGAAATACCAGAGCAGAGATTCCCCTGCAGCCCACGGTGAAGACCATGGTGACACATGTCCCCATGCAGCCCATGGAGAGCAGAGCTCGTCTGCAGCTTATTGAGATGTAGCTGGGGGAGGAGGCCATGTTGGAAATGGTGTCTGTGTGCAAAGGAGGCCGTGACTCTGTGGAAGAGACCCATGCCAGTGCAGTTAGTGGAGAACTGCGGCCTATGGGAAGGACTCACATTGGAGTAATTTGTGAAGGACTCTTCTGTGAGAGGGACCCCACACTGGAGCAGGGAAGACTGTGAGGAGCCCTCCCCTGAAGAGGAAGGAGTGGCAGAGACAACATGTGATGGACTGACCACAACCCCCGTTCCCTGCCCCCCTGTGCCACTGCAGGGGAGAAGATAGAGAAATTGGGAACAAAGACTTTGGGCCCAGCAAGAAGGGAGGGATGGGGGAGAGGTGTCTTTTTAAGATGTAGATCTCTTTCTTATTATCTTGCTCTGTGTTTGATTATTGATGAATTTAATTGTTTTTGTGTTTTCCCAAGTGGTGTCTGTTTCTTGCCCATGACCATAAGTGGTGAGTGAACCCTCCCTGTCCTTGCCTTAGCCCACAAGGTTATTAGCAAGGGGCTGTGTGGTGGCCTTTAAACCATGACAAAGGATGACCGACCACTGGTATAGGTTGCCCAGAGAGGTTGTGGAGTCTCTCTCCTTGGAGATACTCAAGCCATCTGGACACAGCCCTGGGCAACTAGCTCTAGGTGGCCCTGCTTGAGCAGGGAGGGTGGACCAACCTCAACTGTTACATGATTATGTGAAAACAGAACGGTTTGTGGCTTTCCTGTGGTCTTACTATGTTAACAAAAAAAGGAATCAAGCAAAATGGAAACTAATTTTTATCTATAGCTTATCAGGTGTTTATTTGTTGGGAGTTTTAATTAAGGGGCAGCCTATAAAGCCATCATATCCTGATCCTTTATATGAAAAGAAAGCTGTTCCCAGGCAAAAAGAATAAACAAAGCAGTTGGAGGTTAAGGTGCTAATCTGCTTTACAGTTACTCCAACTTAATATTTGAAAGGGATTGCAGTTACACTTCATAACAGCAGACTTTATTCTTTAATATTATTTTATTTTTTACAGTATTACATACAAATAGAAATGGCCTCCTAAGAAAATCCCGTATCAAACTTCTAATATATAGTGTCTGTTCATGTTGCTAAGAAAGGCAGTATATAAAATTGTGTAACAGTGCATTATTTGCAGGGGAGAATCTCTATAGTCAATTTGCTGTGAAGTGAAAAGAAACATTAAGACAGGAGCAATGGCTCTCTACACCCTAAGAAGTAAATGGTGTGATGTGGAAAGCTCCACCATGATTTTTTGTATTTGGCTGGAACAATAAAATGTATATTAGAAAAAAATCTTGAATATAGTTATCTCAATCAGAACATAGCATTTCAGTGTTTGTATAATGTCTCCCCTGCCGATCTTTGTCCTAAATCAGTTTTTCAGAAACTTTTTTTGCAAACACAAATTCACTTTTGGAAATCCTCCATGCTGACCCCTTCCTCTCCTCAGACAAGAGGACAGCAACTTTGTTCCTCCAAGGCAGAAGACCATGAAGTCACTGTAACAGTTGTTTGCCCTCAATTGACAGTGTCAAATATGCACTTAATATTTCACAAGAAGTAAACCACTTTGTTACCCCTCCAAACACATCAGTGTAGAATTTGAGAAACACCACTGCAAATGCTCAGTTAAAAATCTGTTATTCCCATTTAACCTAAACTGTTTATTCACAGTTGTTACAAACCCTACAGCAACCATTCTATGATTAAAGAAGCATATTTATCACAAATTATCGGTTGTTTTTGTCAATACTTTTCATATAAGTCTGTAATGTACACTCGTAAAGATGTTGAGTATATCAAAAACATTCTGTGCAGTTTTCATTTTTAAGCACATAGTATTTAGGGGAACTTAGGGAAACTGCATTTTGAAAGGTGTGTTCCTTCCTTAGACTAACCTCAAGCTGATGGATTGAACACATAATGGCTTCATTTTGTTTGGTCTCGCACCCTTAATGAGAAATAAATGTGACTATCCTATCTGTAGTGTCTCACTGTCCATCTGTCTGTTTTTCTAGGAGGTGATTTCCTGTCCTTTCTAAGAAAAAAGAAGGATGAGCTAAAAATCAAACAGTTGGTGAAGTTTTCATTAGATGCTGCTTCTGGTATGGCATATCTTGAATCTAAAAATTGTATACATAGGTAAGGAAGATTTTTTTTCCTCACTATTGTAATTTTGATCATTGGAAATTATAGCTGAGTAGGTGTATATAGTGCTTATTATCAATAGGAGTGATCCCTTCAACCCCCTCCCCCCCCCAAAAAAAAAAAAGATTACACTTTCTGAGAGGAGCTCGTTATTGCTTAAACAAAAACTGTTCTGTTCATTTGGGTAAAAATAAGTACTACGTTATTTGATCTGTATAGTTTGTTGCTATAAATATAAGTTAATAGTGATTTCTGACCACAATAACTTGCGTAATAAGTAACATAGTTCATACAGTGACAACGAATCATGGGATTCTGCCGGTCACGTGTCCCCAGGTTGCCCTGAGCAATAGGTTTGCAGCCTTGGACACTGAAGGGGAGGTAGGTGGGGAGGTGCGGGAAGGTTCCCCTGAGAGGTTTCCAAGGGCAAGGCAGTCGACTCTGCGCATTCAGACTGCCTCTCCTGCCTCTGCCAGGAAAAGAAGAAGGGTGGTTGTGGTAGGCGACTCCTTTCTCAGAGGAACGGAGGGGCCCATTTGCAGACCGGACCCGAGCCGCAGGGAAGTGTGCTGCCTCCCTGGGGCCCGGGTCAGGGATATAACTAGAAAACTCCCGGAGCTGGTTCACCCCACTGATTACTACCTGTTACTCATAGTTCAGGCGGGCAGTGATGAAATTGCTCAG
>WKFP01015020.1:1328680-1390421 GCA_011057875.1 Pterocles orientalis
TGAGAAAAAACTTTTTTACAGTGAGGGTGACAGAGCACTGGAACAGGCTGCCCAGAGAGGTTGTGGAGTCTCCTTCTCTGGAGACATTCAAAGCCCGCCTGGATGCGTTCCTGTGTGATCTGATCTAGGTGTTCCTGCTCCGGCAGGGGGATTGGACTAGATGATCTTTTGAGGTCCCTTCCAATCCCTAACATTCTGTGATTCTGTGATTCTGTGAAATAGCAATCTGTGAGGCTTATATCCTGTCTGAAATTTACAGATAGTTGCATGGCTAACAAAGGAGTTAAGTTACATTTGAAGTATATTTCAGAAAAATCCACTGGTTTCTCACATAATAAGGGAAGAAAAACTGGACTTCTGTATATTAAATATTAATTGCCTGAATTGCTTTTAGTAAAATATGGAAGAATATCAGGCATTATGCTCTTGACGTACCCTGTTTCTCTTCCTACCATTCCTTTTTGTTGCTTTTTCTCCAGTTTGACTCTGCTGTGGAGCTGCTTATACTCAGTTTGTGTCAAAAGGAATGTACCTGATTTCCACCTATTTTTCTGTCAGAACGTAGAATCATAGAATCGTAGAATGGTTTGGGTTGCAAAGGACCTTAAAGATCATCGAGTTCCAACCCCCCCTGCCATTGGCAGGGACACCTTCCACTAGGCCAGGTTGCTCAAAGCCTCATCCAACCTGACCTTGAACACCTCCAGGGATGAGACAACCACAGCTTGCATGGGCAACCTGTTCCAGTGTCCTAACACCCTTGCAATGAAAAATTTCTTCCTAATATCTCATGTAAATCTACCCTCTTTCAGCTTACAACCATTACACCTTGTCCTGTCACTGTACTCCCTGATCAAGAGTGTTTCCCCATCCCTCCTGTAGGCCCCCTTTAGTTACTGGAAGGCTGCTATTAGGTCTCCTCAGAGCTTTCTTTTCTCCAGCCTGAACAACCCCTACTCTCTCAGTCTGTCCTCATAGGGAAGGTGCTCCAGCCCTTTGGCTATCTTCCTGGCTCTCCTTTGGACTCACTCCAACAGGTCTATGTTTTTTTTATTTTGGGTGCCCCACAGCTGAATGCAGTGGGGTCTGATGGGTGCAGAGTAGGGGGGGAGGATCACCTCCTTCAAGCTGCTGCTAATGCTTCTCTTGATGCTGCCCAGGATACGGTTGGCTTTCTGGGCTGCAAGCACACATTGCTGGTTCATGTTCAGCATCAGCCAACACCCCCAAGTCCTTCTCCTCAGGGTTGCTCTCAAGCCGTTCTCTGCCCAGACTGTATTTGTGCTTGGGATTGCCTTGACCCACATGCAGGACCTTCGACTTGGCCTTATCGAATTTCATGAGGTTTGCATGGGCCCTCCTCTCAAGCCTGTCCAGGTCCTTCTGGATGGCATCCCTTCCCTCCAGTGTGTCCACCACACCACACAGCCTGGTGTTGTCGGTAAACTTGCTGAGGGTGCACTCAGTCCCACCGTTCATGACTCCACCAAAGATGCTAAACAACACCAATCCCCAATACTGACCCTTATGGAAGACTCCGGTCTCCACTTGGACATTGAGCCATTGACCACAACTCTCTGAGTGCTACCATCCAGCCACTTCCCTATCCAGCGGGTGGTCCTTCTATCAAATCCGTGTCCCTCCAGCTTAGAGACAAGGATATTATGTGGGACAGTGTCAAATGTTTTGCACAAGTCCAGGTAGATGATGTCAGTTGCCCTTCCCTTGTCCACCAGTGCTGTGGCCCTGTTGTGGAAGGTCACCAGATTTGTCAGGAATGATTTGCCCCTAGTGAAGCCATGTTGGTTGTAACCAGTCACGTCTATGTACCCTGCTACAATGATATGGCTGAAATGCAAGACAAAAACATGATGATAATCCACTTTACAGAAAATAATAAAAATTTAAAAATTTCATTTGTAATACTAGTGACTTCTGCTTTGCATTGTAGAATATTAGTAGGTGAACTGTGTGCCGCTTCACTTAAGTAATCAGTGCATTTATATTTAGCACCGTTCTGATGAATGCTGGTGTGAGAGACCTGAGTGGCATTTCTGTAAGATTTTTATCAACAGTTGCATTTGTGCAGGTCAAGAAGTAGATTTATCTTTAAAAAGATTCTTCTAACAAGAGTAAGCTCAAAACCTATATGTAAAGTCTTACAGCTTTATTGTAGGTGTCATTTATATAGTTTTTGCTCTTTTTTGTGTTCATTTGGTTTAAGGAATCTTAAACTCCTTCCAAAACTTGGAAAATTATTCTAAACCCAAATTAGTTGAAACACTTCTGCAAGATCATGATGTATAAGAAGCACTGAAAGAAAAAAAACCTAACTCACGATATAGAACTATGGAATATTCCTTTAGGGAAATTCCAGAAAAGTATTGTAAGCACCATGGGAAAAAATAGGATTAAGGTCCAAGCGTTCTGTCATCGTAGAGTCTGTTTGGCCTGGCTCTGTTTGCCAAGAAATAGTAGCATAAAAATCAGAGCAAGTAATAGCATTTGTGATTTACACTAGCCTCAAAAATGCTCTTGTGTTTAATAATTTCTGTAACTGTTAGATCCAGAGTAAATCAGAAGTATCTGTCTAGAACTCCTGTGTGTTTAGAAAATAAAGCTGGGGGGAAAGTAGTAGCTGAATAACTGTAATGTATTAGAACTGCATTGTATAATGTCTTAGTTGTTAATTGCGATTACTGAAAAAGTACAGTATTTATTTATTAAATGGTAGTGTGATGCCTGCAAAATATAAATAATTTTATAAACAATTATTCTTGGAAAAGTGCTATCCCTATCTCTCCCTTTTTGCTCTCAAAAAAGTCTGGAAGAAGTTTATCCTTGCTCATCTATGTGTATTAGTACTGTACTAATTCATGTAGATGACAATGTGGCTTCACGTGTATGTCTGAAAGATGCACTAGCAGTTAGCAATAGGAACAGCTATTCTTAAGGTGTGTTTACAAAGCCAACAGTTATTCAGAGATTATGTTTCAGAGAGAGGACAGGTAGCAATGCATTGCCATTTGAAGATTTCATTGTTTTCAGTTAGAATGCTGCATACAAATATGTCATACAGATCTCAAGTCAGGAAAACAAGCTGTAATCTAATCTGTTTTGTTAGTGCCATAGACTTGGCACTGCACACAGCGTGGGTTACCCATACTATGGAACAAGTAGGGAAAAAGTTCTTTCTCTCTGTTCACTTTTTAATTTTCAAAATCTTCACAAAATTTGTTTATTATTATCACAGATTGTCACAGGGGGTGTCACACTTGCCTTAGAGGCAGAAACAAAATTCTTAGGAAACCTGTCCTGAAGGAAACTACATTTTTAAAGTGCAGCCAAGCAAGCATCTTCAGAAAAACTTCTTACTTCTATGAAACACAATGGTTAATAAATCAAACTATGCATTTCCAGTATTATTTTCTGGGATATTCAAGATTATTTTCCGTTTTATGTGGCTGGCCATAATACGTGCTTATTGTATTTATGAGCTAATTTTTCTGAATTTCCTAGGTAAATGTAATGAAAAATTCTGAATCACGACAACCATCAACCAAGTTTAGTGATTTTTAGCAGTAATGATAGAGGCATTTTTGGTTGTGGGGTTTTTGAGTTACTAGTACAGGCTAATTGGCAAATAACTTACTCTGGGAAAGTAGCTCATGGAGTTTTAAAATGTGTTTTATCAAAGGCTAAACTGCATTTTAGTAGGATTAGCATACATAAAATTTTTCTGGGTCTGTTTCCTCTTTGAGGAGTTTGAGCATTTACCCAGGACTTCTGGGCACCCTGGGGGATGGCTAGGAATACCTTTGTCTAGAAATCCTGTCTGTGGCAGAAGCACAGAACATCTCTTGCTTGCTGGGTACTTTGAACCTTTTGCACACTAGTGAGCAGAACACTTGGTGCTGTGCTGCAAATACACTAAAAAGGGGAATGACAGGCTAGCAGGGAAAAGTCAAAATGACTAGTGCTTTGTAATCAAGCTTCTAGGTGTTCAGGACTTAGAACCGCACTGGAGTTTCAACTCCTCCTTAACTGAGCACTGGAGATGCAGCTGTGTGACTGCATGGTCTGTACAAGGAATTTGGGAGCCCTTGTTCCCTCATTTTTAGGTCAAGTAAGACAAATTATTACTGAGTAAATTTAATGTTGAGAGCATGTAGATTAGAATGGAATGATTTAGTTCACAGGAGGAGGAAGATTCAGTGCTATGTGAAGTGAAAAGTAATTTTCTGAAAGAACAAGAAACTTGTTCTTTTTGTCAGAAACTTCAACTGAAAGTGGTTCTCTGTTAGAGGTAAGAAAACATTAATTAGAGGGAAAATGGGCTTAGCAGTGAATTGTTTTTATTTTGTTTAAAAGTCTGTAGCCTTTGATTACTATTACTTAACAAGGATCAGTAATATGTGGTTAGAAATATTTTCTATTATGTAGGTTGCTGCGAAACAAAATTGTTTTGCTTCATGCTATTGTTTTTCTGCACTATTCTGTTTGCTGTTTTAAAGATTTGTTCAGAATCCTTATGTGTTTTTTAGTAGTCTCGGTGACCATAATTTAGTGCATTTGACTTGCTGTTAATGTGAAACTAAAGGCTGCTCAGCAGTTTATTATTTTTAATGCCACTTTTTAGTTGTAGCTGCACTAGCTATACTTAGCCTTTATATTTTAAAATTCTACCTAAATCTGTACTGGCTTTCTGAAATTGCTGTTTGAGTCATACTTTGACTTAGCCTGTCAGTAGTGGGGCCAGTGCAACAACTAATCTGCTTTTTGTTTTCTATTTATATGTGCCCGATGGTGTTTTAGTATGGGCAAGTATAAAGTTGAAATTTGTTAGACTTAAAACGCTTAATGCATGTGAATGATTTGATCTGCATTTTCATCTCTTCTAGCATCCAGATATCACTTGTTCTTTGTTCTCTCTTTGTTCTGTTTAAAGAGCAGAAATGAGTGGGCGTAATGGGGAAAAAAACAAAACAAAACAAAACAAAACAAAAAAAACCCACAAAACAACAAAACAACTGGCTGAAAATGTGTTGTTAAAAGAAGTAAAAAGAGTGGTTGAACATATACAGAAGAATGTAGTCATTTCATCTCCATTTAATTAACATGAGGTTGAAGAATCATTTCTTGCTTTTCATTTTTGCCATATGCTATTGTTTAGATAGTTCCATTTTTTTCCTGTTAATTAGGAGTGTAAGATAAGGATGGAGATGTGATAATTTCAGTTGGTTCAATAAGCATTTATGAGTGGTCTCCTTTTCCAGTATTTGATTGCATGTGAAGAATGCATTTGTCCATCATTTTAGTTTCCAAACCAGTCCTGTGGGAGTATAGGAGAGAAGCTGCAAGCACCTGATTTAGAGAATTTGGATGTACCTATTGTTTGTTTTATTTTCTCCTCTCTTTACTGCCATCATTTTGTGATGAAAATAATTCAAATTATGGTAGAACTCCACTGGAAAAATATTTTAATACTGAGAAAAGCAATTATGTGTGGGATTTCCTCTGATTCTATCATTTGATAGTCAGTACAACCATTCAAAATCAGAGACAGGTCTTGAAAAAAATGTCAAAAATTGTGTTGTAGTTTTATTTAAAAGTAATATATATATATATATACTTCTAATGAAACTAGAAGAAATAATTTTCTCTTTTTTTCAGTTAGCTCCTGTGTTCCTTGGTAGTGTTCTACACACAGTTTCAGTGCTTAGCCTGAGAAGTAGATTAATTTTTACCCCTTCTAAGAGCTTTTACAGATACATTAAGAACCAATTTATTTTTTAAAATAAATTAATGTGAACCTCATGAGGTTCAACAAGGCCAAGTGCAAAGTCCTGCACTTGGACTGGTGCAATCCCCAGTATCAGTACGGATTGGGGAATGAAGGGATTGAGAGCAACCCTGCAGACAAAGACTTGGGTGTTCTGGTGAATGAGAAATTGGACATCAGCTGGCAATGTGCACTCACAGCCCAGAAAGCCAACCATATCCTGGGCTGCATCAAAAGAGGAATGACCAGCAGGTCAAGGGAGGTAGTTTGACTTGATTTAAGCTCTACTCCATCTCTCGTGAGACCCCTTCTGGAGTACCGCATCCAGCTCTGGAGTCCTTAGCACAGGAAAGACATGGACTTGTTGGAGCGGGTCCAGAGGAGGGCCACGAAGATGACCAGAGGGCTGGAGCACCACTGCTGTGAAGAAAGGCTGAGACAGTTGGGGTTGTTCAGCCTGAAGAAGAGGAGGCTCTGGGAAGACGTCATTGTGGCCTTTCAATATATAAAGGAGACTTATAAGAAATACAAAGACTTTTCACCTGTCATGACAGATAGCAGCAGGACAAGGGGCAATGGTTTTAAACTGAAAGAGGTTTATATTGAACATAAGAAATTTTTTACAGTGAGGGTGGTGAGACCCTGGAACGGGTTGCCCAAGGAAGTTGTGGATGCCCCATCATTGACATGTTCCAGGTCAGATTGGATGAGACTTTGAGCAACCTGATGTAGTGAAGAATGTCCCTGCACATGGTGGGGCGGTTGGAACTAGATGATATTTGAAGGTCCCTTCCAACCCAAACCATTCTGTAATTAAACAAATTTGAAGATGCGTTATTAGGAGAGAGCTATAATAAAAGTTAGACTCTTAAAAGTGATCAATTAATAAACATTCCCAGTGTCAGTATTTCACTAAAGTTACCAGCACTAGCCTTCAACTATGCATCTGTCAAATGTAGCATAAAGTTGATATTTGATTCAGATGACTTACATTTTCATTATATGCAGTATATGTGTGAGAAGATATGGACTAACTGTGTTCAAGGTGTATTGTCAGTCAAGTTTTCCTATCAGTCAATAAAGTTACACTCTGGAAGTCTCGTATACTCTGAATTAAAGAACATGTGTTTGTTGGTAATGTGATCATATCCCGTGGCCCAGTTCTTCCATTTTTATTCATGTTACTACTGCTTCTTTTTGGCTTTGTTTTCTAGCTGTTACAAATCTTACATGAAATTAAAAGTGGCTAGTTTAGCTTCATGCTATGAAATCCTGGCTTTGTTGATGTTTATTCTGGATTTCTGCAGTTTTCATTAGATGTGTACAATTAATTTTAATTACATATAAATTACCAGGAAAATACTTGCTTCCCTGTTACTAATCTAGTTTACGTGATCTACTCTGCTCCCAGAACTTTTTCTTCCTCTTCATTGTGGTAAGTGCTAATGCAAGGAATTTTGGAAAGAAATGTAAGAACTCTCTCATAACCATGAATGCCAGAAGAACTATACTAAATAGTTGTTAGTCTTCCCTTTCCTGTGAATCTTCCATCCCTTCCTGGGACAATAGTTCAGCTACCACAAAAAGGTTGAAAAGTGATCCTATTCAATTTAGCATAGGTACTGTTCAGTTTAGTGTGTCAGTCATGATTCAAGTCTCCTGGGAGCAGGAGAGTGATGGTTTAACTCCAAAGCTGAGCAGGTGTTCTTCTCAAGGAGAAGGGATTCTCTCCATAGTAAGTGTCCACTAAATCAGTGGAAGACAGAGCTAAATACCTGTGTGTGCCAGGTTTTGGCTGGCTCCAAGCAATTCAGTGTTCAGTGGAATGGATGTTTTGGTTCTGTTCCGAAGTAGCCTATTCTCCTTAAGCACAATGTGTTTCTTTCAGTCCTGCATTTTCTCCTGGGCAATTGCAATATCTGAGGCCTTTATTGTAGTTTCTGTAATTTCCTATGCTGGTGATGACTTTGCCTTTTTATAAACTAGATGGATTCTTCAAGGTTTATCGTGCAAGCATTAATTTGCCATTATTAATTAGCTTTTTGTGATTCATTCAGAACTGCATGTATGAAATCAAGCAATGGTGCAAGATTCAATTTCTATAGCCTTCTTTCGTAGAAAACATTTAATCATTTATTACTGAAACAAAAAATTTTGTACTGTTGCATTAGTACTAGTAGTTGATCATCCTTCAATGAATAAGTCTTTCAGAGAATTATTGTCAGTAGCATGGTTGAAACACTACATAAATGTAATGAATAATTACAATTTCAAGCCTTATTTATAAGATGATGTCTCTACTTTGTATAAAATTGTGTTTCAAAACATGGTTTTCATACTATCAATATTAGAATTTTTCTATTTAAAGTGAAAACCACAGATGGGAGCTTTGATGAAGAACTGTTGCTTTCTGTATGCCACTATATATAGGTATGTTGTTAGTGTTAAAAAAAAAAACCACAATTTATTCTGTCATATCTCTAAAATAACTTTTAGTCAAAGTTTTAATTTGATTGGCCTATTACAGTACCGTCTGTTGAGCTTTTATTTCTTAATATTGATGTGCTTTATGCAACCTTCTGTGTTGCCTCTTAACTAGTAAGCTTTGTTCCACTAAAACCAGGATTTCCACTGACTCTGTTAGATTGTAAAGATACTGTGCAGTTATAGCATTGTGGGTTTTACACAGGTTGTTGATTATTTTTTGTTTGGTCTATCAGTCATAAAAGGTGCTAATGGAATAACCATTACAAATGTATAGCGTTTTTTTGGACAAATGATTCAGACTGCAAGTATACGGAAAGATTACAGAAGTCCTCCTTCTCCCAGCTCTGTTGTGGGTAGCTGAGGATCTGTCTGCTAACTCTTTCCAGAAAATGTAAGTTCCGAGAACAGCTCTTGGGAGTCCTAGTTGTTGCTAAGCAAATTAGAGAAGCATTGACTGTTGCCAAAGCAATGGTGCTTCTCCCCTCACCACACTGCTTGGTACTCTGGTTCCAGTGCGAGAAGGGAATGCTGCACCCGTCTACAGGCTGTGGTGTTTGCTGACACTCTGCTAATGCTGTACCAAGACACTTAGACTCTTCAGGCTGTCTCTGCGCTCTCTAAGGATGCAATACTGTTGAAGTAGTCCACGCAAGATGCTTTTTTTGACAATGGCTATTAAAACTGCATTCCAGACCACAACATTTATCAGTAAAAAAGTGTCAGTGCTTTCAAATGCTCCAGGAAATCATTTTGCATAGTTTTCACACTACTGTGTTTTTTCAAAATGCAATATTTCCAACCCTAAAATAACTAATACAGTGCTGGTAAGTTGCTGTCTTTCTAAGACGAGAGATGAGTGAATACTGCTGCATTTCACTCTGCTTGCTATATAGGAGCAGATTAGAGTATTATATACCAGGTTTCAAATGTTTTTAAAAAAACATTTTCAAGGGTTTTCAAACTTTTTTTCTGCAGTTCAGGTCATCTCCACTGTCACATTGGTAAACATGATTTGATCCTAGAGATATCAATTTACCATTAAAATTGAATGAGTTCTGAGTTGGTACTTCTGGTTGTCTGCAGTTTTATTTGAGCAACAGGATTATTTTTTTTTTTAATGAGTTTGTATGATTCTGATCTGAATGTATTAATGGAAAAAACAGGAGAAATGTAAGTATCCAAACTCATTAAATTAAATACTACAAATATTGTATGCCTTAAATTCGTTGTGATAATTTAGAGAGATTACTGAATTCTAAGTATGCTGTAATGTAAGTGGATGTGAAATATGATGAAGAGCTGCTTCTGAATAAAAAGTGAGCTTCCTTCTAATCTATTATCTGTTTCCCTAAGCTATTGAATTCTGGCATGGCTGAATAAGAAAAGATTTTTAAAGGGAGAGGAATACAATTGTTCCTTGCAGACTCTATGTGATTGTTGTAGAGGTGGATACTGCTTCCCCTTGTGTGCTTTATTTGAAATTTACCCCAACTTCTATTAAAAGCAAATTAGCTATCTCAGCTTTGCCACAGCTGCAGAAGGCTTGTAATTGGAGTAACAGATGCATGGATGGTCAGAGTACGTTATAAAAAATGGCTGAATACATTTTTGTTTACTGTAAATCTCAACATATCATCCTATCTCAATAAGCCCATGCTATCTTTCATATATTCCTGAATTCTGCTTGATGCAGTCCTGTTACCAGAGGAGTCAGTGATCACCATGTAGGAAAAATATGTTTGAATTGTGCCTTTTTGGTGTTATTGTGTTATGTAAATAAGCAGGAGGCTGCACATGTGATTTTGTAACTGAATGACTGGCACATTAATGGTAGAACTGGAAGTTTTGGTATCTTTATTTTTCATTTAAGAATGACAAATCGTTTTCTTCATCTGCTGTTAGGGCAGATTTTGTTTGCTATTGGAAATTTCCAGCACCAGTTGTCTCTACCGTTTGCCACTTTTCTTTTTAAATATTAAGTTATCAAGGCATCTGTTAACACAAGTCCAAAACAATGTTGTTGTTTAACTGTGGTCACTCTGAGGGTAATACTAGTAATTGATAGTTCCCAGAGGCCGGTTTAGCGTAGGATATAAGATTCTGCTGTTTCTCAGGTGCGAATGGCAAATTGAAGTTTCTTCATATTAAATAAAGAGAAATTAACTTTTTCTTTCTGTGATTGAATTTTCTTTTGATAAGGCAGTTATAACATTTCTTCATATTTAATTGACATTTCCTTTAGGTTTCATCTTATATCTAGCGAATACGCAGTATGTGTACCAGCTGAATGGCATCGGGGGTAATCTAGTATGATCAGCCAAAGATAGTTCTCTATATTAATGTCTTGAAGTGTCCGTTAAAGGTTTCAATGTGGTTGATATTTTCATTTTATGATAAATTTTCCCTAGTGCTCCATATTCAGCTTGTTTTTTGAATATCAACCTTTATGTGTTCCTCATAAGAAGGAGAAAACATTCCAATTATTTCAGACCTCTGAGATTTCAGTACATCTCTTTTCCTAGGATGACAATTTAAAATGTCATGAAGAATTAAACTAAAGAAAGTAATAGATACATTGTTTGGCATGTTATTGCAGAATTATTTTGTAGACCTAGTTACTTAGAAAATGCAATGTCTATATTGACAATAAACTATTGTAATAAAAATATATTTGGTGATAGAATTCTCCAATAACTGCTAACACAGAAGAAGCTGCAAATCTATTATTTTTCACAGTGTATGAAACATTTTCTACTTTTGCTTTCTGTTTTGGTGCTTCTCATCTTTCAGCTAGCAATTAAAGGTTAGATTTACCATTAGAAGGTAACTTCTTCATTCTGATCAACTGGCTGTCTGTATTGTACTTTTAAGGAACCATGAGTGTTTCATGTATTTATGTGTAACTTATATGTGACCTGAGACCATAATTTAACACTTGCAGATTTTATGCTTCTGAAAGAAACTGATATAGGAGCCCTGGTGAATTAAATCCTTTGACTGAGGGTGAGAGCAGAACAAGGTTTCCATTCAGACTGCCCCTGCCAGCCCACCCCAACTGATGTCCTGTCCTGACAAAGACTTCTTTAGATGTCAGAGCTTCCATGGCCGCTACAGTATCTTGGCCTCTCTGCTCTGCCTTTTTATTAAAGAAAGCATAATGCATTGTTTGCTGTGTGGAAAGTGGAAATGATACCCACTGGAATTTTATTGGATGGAAGTTATTGTATATACCATTTATACTAGGAACATCCTTTTACCTCTTTCTGAACTGGTCTGCATTGAAGTGAATGACCTTCCAGAGGTGGCATCTGTAGCTGACACCACCTATTTTTATACTACCCAAACCAACTCTTCTTTTCTTGAAGGTTCGTGGTACTAACTCAGATTTTGTTATTGGGGTAGGAGGTCAGGTCATATTTGAGTTTTCCATTCAGTGCCTTCAGGGGCACACTGACAGACCAGAATTTACCTAATTAACTTGATAAGATTAATGAAAATAATAATAATAATGTTGAATTAATAATACAAATATTAGCATGGTATCCAATTTCATTTGGAAATTAAATATTTGTCAGTATTAACTAATTTTAAAGAACTACATCCAGATAATCCACATCCTTGTTCTAATGAAATGGTCAGCTTTCCTTGTTCAAGGACCTCAGTGCCTTAATGGTAACATGACTGAAAATCACTGAGCTAGAAGCTCTATAATTAGAATTGGGGGAAAGGAGCTGTAGAGTAGTTTAGAGATGGGAGATGGTAACTCTCTAGGCCTTTCCCCAGTCATTTGTAGGAGGGAGGGAGACTGATTGTGGAGCTGCGTTCCTGGGCAGACAGAATAGGAGGACGATTCACGAAGGAAAGATCTGAGAAATCCATGCTAAGTAGCGTACATTGTATACAAATATAGCAGGAAGGAAATGTGCTGCTTTTAGGAGAATATTTTGTAAGCACCCCAGTTTTTAAGGTTCCTTTACTTTCTGATGGTGCAGGGCTTCTCATTCTGAGATTTCAGACCTATCCTTTCCATTGTCCGTGCCCTTCCAAGTTTGAATGCATAATTAGGTAAGACATGAATGAGAAAAAAAAATGCAAAAGGAAAATTTGTTAGGAAGAAAATAGTGTTTGTTCTTGTTAGAGCATAGGTAAAGCACAACTGTTTCATTATCTAGCTGGTATGTCTCCTTTTACATGTCTGAGTGAGTAACAGTGAATATGTTCCTGGAAATCTCTGATGATGGTCTGGTCTTTCTTCCATGCTGAACTCATGTTTGGGTCCGAAGGCTCATCAGAGGGTCCAAAAAGACAACAGAAATTGTATGTTCAGCATACTGTGAGATGCTGTAGTAAAATATTGTATATGATGCATGTAATTATGTGACCTGTTCTTTTAGAAGTGTATCACAGAATTGTAGAATCATAGAACGATTTAGGTTGGAAGGAACCTTGGAGATCATCTAGTTCCAACCTCCCTGTTATGGGCAGGGACACCTTCTACTAGGCCAGGTTGCTCAAAGCCTTATCCAGCCTGAGCTTGAACACTTCCAAGGCTGGGGCATCCACAATTTCCCTGGGCAACCTGTGCCAGTGTCTTACCATCCTCACAGTAAAGAATTTTTTCCTGGTATCCAGTCTAAATCTGCCCTCTTCCAATTTAAATCCATTACGCCTCATCCTTTTGGCACATGCCCTTATAAAAAGTCCCTCCCCATCTCTCCTGTAGGCCCCCTTCAGGTACTGGAAGGCCGCTATAAGGTCCCCCCAGAGCCTTCTCTTCTCCAGGCTGAACAACCCCAACTCTTTCAGCCTGTCCTCACAGGGGAGGTGCTCCAGCTCTCTGATCATCTTCGTGGCCCTCCTCTGGACCTGCTCCAACAGATCAATGTCCTTCTTGCATTGGGGGGGCCCAGACCTGGACGCAGTACTGCAGGTGGGGTGTCACGAGTGCAGAGTAGAGGGGCAGAATCACCTCCCTCGACCAGGCTGGCCACGCTTCTCTTGATGCAGCCCAGGATCAGGTTGACCTTCTGGGCTGTGAGCACACACTGCCAGCTCATGTTCAGTTTTTTATCTACCAACACCCCCAAGTCCTTCTCCTTGGGGTTGCTCTCAATCCGTTCTCCTCCAAGCCTGTATTTGTGCTTGGGATTGCCTCGACCCACATGCAGGACCTTGCATTTGCCTTTGTTGAACTTCATGAGGTTTGCATGGGCCCACCTCTCAAGCCTGTCCGGGTCCATCTGGATGGCATCCCTTCCCTCTAGCACATCAGCTGCACCACCCAGCTTGGTGTTGTTGGCAAACTTGCTGAGGGTGCACTCGATCCCACTGTCCATGTCGCCGACAAAGATGTTAAATAGCACTGGTCCCAGTACCGATGCCTGAGGAACACCACTGGTATTCGGACGTTGAGCCATTGACCACAACTCCCTGAGTGTGCCCATCCAACCAGTTCCTTATCCAGCAGGTGGTCCATCCGTCAAATCCGTATTTTTCCAATTTGGCCACTAGGATATAGTGTGGAACAGTGTCAAACACTTTGCAGAAGTCCAGGTAGATGACATCAGTTGCTCTTCCTTTGTCCACTGATGATGTTACTCCGTCATAAAAGGCCACCTGGTTTGATACCTATTTTATTCTTTTGAAGCGGCTGTTCTTGTTTTCTGCAAAACCAAAATAAAGTTCTTGTGCTAGAAAACTTAGTGTTTTATAGACAGTGGGAAGAAACATCAAGTGTCAAAAGCTGATTATAGAAAGGATAGTATTTATTGTAGAAAATCAGAAGAAATTCTTAGGTTATAAGCAATTAATAAGAAATTTCAGAGGAGCTTTAGATTTTTTTCTTGTTACAGAAGATGCATATTATGAGAAATATTTATTTTTTTGCCTTTGTGAAGTTGAGTCAGTGTATCTTTTCTACGAGATACCCCTGATACAAAAAAATCTCTCTTGAAAAATAAGTAAGCTTTGCTACAAACAAAGCAAAAGGAATTGAAAGAAATATAAGCAAATTTTCTTAGACTCCTTTATTCTATTTAACAAGCTGTAGCATTTTGAGTGTTATCATATTGTGTTAGGGTTTTTTTATTTAGTGCAATGCCACTTTCTTGTTGATAAATAATTGAATTTACAAGTATTATTCAGACAAAAACATTTGAAAAACATATTTTTAGAATAATAAATCTACTTACTGCGTGAGAGCAACAGGCTCTCTCTAGTTAAGAATTGAAAATAAAAAATGAGAGTACAGGATATAAAACAGAGATATAACATACAGCTAGTATTTGTGAAAATTATTGTGGTGATCATAAAGTCATGTAGCTTTCCTACATCACATAAATAATATTCTCTCTACTCTCGTAGTCCTGTTGCAATGGAGAATAGTGGATGAAATGCAATTACTTTCTACGGTAAATGTAAAAATATATGTGACATCTACAGTTAGAGAAATAACAAGCCTTCAGTTCACAGTCTGTGAATTTCTGTCTTGTGTGATACAAGGTCAGTAAAAGCATGTACTCTGCAACTACTGTCAAAGAACAAACCTATATAGTTTGTGCAGAAGTAAGTACAGAAAATAGAAGTTCTAGTATGCCATCAGACGTATTTCTCCAGATTTTGATAGATTGGGTAGACTAGTTTCTTTAAATAGGAAAATACATCATTTGCAAATAACTTTGAAATTCCCTAATGTTTTCCAGAGAGGCAAAATGCAACCTAATATTGAATAATATAAATATTTTCATACTCTTTCAGGAATAGCTCCATTACCCACTTTCTTGAAGTATCTGTCTATTCCTTAAACAGTGTTTTCTGAATGAATTCAAAAGCGAAGTTTGGAGAACATTGTAGCTTTAATAATAATAATTATAATTAGGAAGAAATGGTAAGGTATGAATCTGAAAGTATCAGGAGATATCAAGGGAAATAATTTCAAGCAGGGGTCCTAGCCTCTGAAATTCAGTAGTAGATCAAAAACTGCAACTTTTTACAGACAGATGAACTTTTATTCCATGACATAGAAGGAAATTAACTTGCTGTTATTAGTGGCTGTCTGGTTATTTAAAATAGAACAGTTGTTTGCTTGCCATCTTTGAAGTAAGAATCTTATTACCAAATCATAGTGAAAAATGAACTGACTCCACAGAGTGACGTCTTAAGTACAGGAGAGATTGCAAAAACAGTGTTGTGGGTTTACCTGAGTGCATTAAATACAACTTGCCTTGCTGAAATCAGCAGAAAAATTGTAATTGAATTAAACTGTAGAAGAAGTGGGGCCTTAGTGGCCATTTTTTTTCTCTGTACTTTAATACATGTTATTTAACAGGTTGATGTAGTCATTGCCATGAATGAGTTATATGCATGGATTACCGCAGTAATTCTTCTCCATTTACTGTATTTTGGAGTTCAAAGTTTCGTATTAAATTTGCTCAGAAATTTCAGACACCCCTTTTTCAGATTACCATCAGGTACTATATACTTCACAAACAGAAGATACAAACCATGTTTGTGGCTGACTATACCGCTGGCAGTGTTTCCACACAATATTTAACTATGTTTTTGATAATCTGTATCAAAAAGAAAGATGAACTGCAGGATTTCATTTATGCAGTGGGTAAATAAGGTGTTAGTGGTGATAAACAACAAATTAGATTATAGGATAAGACAAAAGCAGAAGAAGATGGATTGAGGAGGAGACGAAGAATGGAGCCAACTAAATGCCAGTCACCTCAGAAATGAGGTACGGGGTTCTTCTTTGACCATAGGTCATTGACCAGAGGGTAAGCATGTGTCAATGTTTGTTTAGTAAAGCCAAAGCATGCTTCTGTGTACACTGTTTTCTTTTCATTAGGGTGTAGTAGTTTTCCTGTTTTATTTCTTACAGCAGAAAATTCTCATTAGTGTTTCTACAAAAGGAAATAAATTTTGCACTAAGATATAATGTATTGGTTCAATATTTTGTTGGCTTCCTGGTACTGATTGTTGACATTCCAAAGAGGAATGTATCCCAGTTGTCTCAGACAGGAAACTACTTTCATTTTCATAAAAAATTCTTGGGCTGTATGTCAATGATAATTAATAATAAATTCCCAAATTGCTTTCCTGAGGAAAATAATAATATTTCCCTTTTCTAATTTTTAAACACACACACATATATATATATGCATACTATGTTGCACCTCTTTTGTTTATCCACTGTTTTTTTTCCAGATAGTACTAGTGATGATATACCTTACTCTGATGTCGTTCCCAATGCCTCAGGATGTTTTTCAGAAGTGCCTCTGAGCTTTACATTGCTGTAGTTTTGTCACTGTAGTAGTACATTCAGCGTAGGTATGTGGCTATGTACATAGTGAAAAACAGATGAAGGAAGAATGTAAAACAGGGTTTAGCATGCCTTTATGAAACAAGTTAAAGTTTATGCAACTGGAAAACATAATGTTTTAGAAAATATATTACTTCTGCATGATGATAGATGCATATATTTCTATATATCAAATAACAAAGGAAATGCTGTTTTCCAGCTTCTTGTTGATCTTTCTTTGAGAATCAAGACATTTTTCTCATAAAGCTGAGAAAAACTTACGTGAAGTTTTGCATGTACAGCTCAGTTTAAAGGTAAATTTAGTTCTAATAGGTACTGCTCAAAAAAAATTCTGAAGATATTTAATGCATTTTGTAAAAATCACAGTTTCTGAGAATGAGTAAAATAAAACATACAGTAAGCTAAATGCATGTTATGTTTTGGTCATTGCTCTGTAGTTCTTGGCCTCTTTCTGTCTCATTTGGCAGAATATGTTTTTATGAAACATTTTCATATCACTGCAAGTATTGATTGAAATAGGGACTTACTCTTTGTCAAAGGCTATTTCAAAATCCCCTATGCAAGCCAGCAGGCAGTGAGGAAAGCCTTATCGGCGTGTTAACTGATTCAGAAGAT
This sequence comes from Pterocles orientalis, assembly GCA_011057875.1. Lineage (NCBI taxonomy): Eukaryota > Metazoa > Chordata > Aves > Pterocliformes > Pteroclidae > Pterocles > Pterocles orientalis. The sequence continues at coordinate 1,345,891 of WKFP01015020.1, forward strand.
TGAGGGAGATCATCAAGGTACATGGAGCTGTAAGAATCATTGAATCGATGGTACAGTGTTTTGTTGTTCTCAGATTAAAGTTGAGTCACTCAAGCCTGACAGAAAAAGCTCCTGGCAAAGCTGAATGTCAGATACTTCATCAAGTCTCATGGGTTCTGGGAAACAAAAGTAGATCAGTGAAGCTGTTGAAGCAGGTCCAGAGAAGGGCAACAAAGACAATGGAGCACCTCCCCTATGAGGACAGGCTGTGAGGGTTGGGGTTGTTCAACCTGGAGAAGAGAAGGCTCTGGGGGGACCTTATAGCAGCCTTCCAGTACCTGATGGGGGCCTAGAGGAGAGATGGGGAGGGGCATTTTAAAAGGGCATGTAGTCACAGGACGAGGCGTAATGGATTTAAATCGGAAGAGGGCAGATTTAGATTAGATGTCAGAACAAAATTCTTTACTGTGAGGATGGTAAGACATGGAACAGGTTGCCCAGGGAAGTTGTGAATGCCCCAGCCTTGGAAGTGTTCAGGGCCGGGCTGGATGAGGCTTTGAGCAGCCTGGTCTAGTAGAAGGTGTCCCTGCCCCTAACAGAGGGGTTGGAACTAGATGATCTCCAAGGTCCTTTCCAGCCCCAACCGTTCCATGATTCTGTAACATCTTTTCTGATTGGTAGCCGAGTATCAATGATTCTAAATAAGGGCCAATTAGCAGTATAGAAAAAATATATATAGGATTTAGGATGGCCAAACAAGTGAAAATACTTAATTCAAAAGGCTTCCTGCTTTTATAGTAATTTCTGGGCAGGAATTTGGAGATCAGTATGATAAGTAAGCCTGCGAATGCTTAAACAAGGAGATTTAAAACTTTTCCACTATGAATATTGCTTCTTAATATTTTATTGATTATAAACATCTTCATTCCCATTCGCTACCAAATAGATTGACTGTCCTTCCTGTTTGGTATCATGGTCCTTCCTGAATTCTCATTCATTTCCGGGAAGCCACCCTTTCTTCCCATTATTGCTTGTGCAGACCGTCCTCCCTTGCACATGATTACCTGGACTTGTTCCTTATCCTCTTTTCAGGGTCATGAATGGAATAATGAAGGCCAGGTCCCTCTTGATTTTCTTTTACTGACATCACCCTTGCCTGCCTTTTATATTGCAAGTAATCCTTACAGGAGCTAGCGAAACTGCTGAAGTGAAACGCTAGTCATAGATACGAGTTTCGTATCTCTGTAGCTTGAAATGATGAGGGATTATCATCAAGTTTCTGAATGAATATTTTGAGTATCGTAGATGACAAAATTGAGATGACAGGATCTCCCATGCTGCTATTGTCTTATTTTAGGTGAACTCAAGTGTGAAATAATACTACTGTGGTTACAGATATATTTCTTTATGCCGGTTATTTATTGATGTATTATAATTTCAAAGGGTTTGTCTAATCTCTGTGTATATCATTATTATTCTGTTACACAGCTGGACTTCAGTTGTGAATTGAAGCTAGTTGTTTGTAAGTTTGTAAGTAAATAAACAACTTTCCTACCACAAGAGAGCATTGTAACTTTCAAAGAGAGTTGGGCAGATAGAACTCTTAGAAGACTGTAAAAGTTATGGAAGATTTTTCTAAGTCAAATATAAAGACACATTTTTTCCTTAAATGGGCAGTTGTTGCTTTTTTTAACTAGTAATTAGCTGTTAAATTGAAGTGCTTCAGCTTCCTTTTAGGGAGTATTTATAGGAACTGATGGAGTGCTTTGTAATCTTTCAGATTTGACAGTAAGGTAGTGTTTTTCTGTGGTAGTTTTACCCTACTCTTTAAAGCCGCACAGCTCACCTCTGCCGGTGTTTTAAGCCTCTCGCAGTAGTTGTTGTCTAAACCTGGAGCTGCAAAGTAGGACAGCCATCAGAAGCAATGACATAACTCAAAAATGCTATGAGGAGGAGCAGAAATTATGGGAAGTCTTCTGTGAGCAATAATGGCAGGGGCTCTGATGTGCCACTGATGTGCTGGTGGCGTCTGCATGGGATAGGGGAAAGGACAAAATGGTGCTCCCTCAAGAAGCGTGCAGCTGAGGGAGCCAAAATTTGTATGATAGCTTTACTGCCTCCAGTGTGAGACCATGTTTGGTGTGTGAAACCAGACTGCATCTAATCCCAGGTAAACTCCTGCAACTGCATGTAAAGGAAATCTGAGGAGCCTCAGCACCAGCTACTTAAGTAGCTACTCCTCTTGCACTGAACTATTTGTGAATGTAGAAGTACCTACTGGGCACAATTCAAACCCTATGGGCTAAGTTACTAACATGCAGCTACGGAGTTAATATTTAAAAAACACCTTGAAATATTGTTCAAGTATTTCCCCTAAGATTCTGGACTATATACACAGCTTTAATTTCTCTGATTAATCCTATGCTTCTTTTATATTATGATATGTGTATTCAAGACCAATTAATTTAATAGCTAATATATTGTATCATTCATACCTCTTTTGCAAAGATACTTAAAGAGCTGCGATAGTTATCAACATACTAGAAATAGGTAGCGTAAAGAAAAAATATGCCATCTCTAAGGGAGCCGAGAGATATATTGAATAAAACACAACATGCAGCTCTGGAAACTGATATTAGAAAGTGGTAAATAAAGTAGTAACTCAGAAAAAAAACGAGAGTATAAACAAAACTGATGGACAGAGAAAGCTGAATAACAAAAATGCAAAGGATAAGAAGTGCTGGATTTAAACTATCAAATAAAGGTAAAAAAATCGCATTGTGAATAAAAGTAAGAAAAGTAAAATAGACTGATTATTGGTTGATCTAATACAAATATTTTGAAAACAGAAGCTGAAGATTCTATCACTTGAAGGCTGTATTTGTGTACATAGGGGAGAGGTGCATAAAATAAACATGAACCGAGTTAGGAGAAACTAGCATTTACATTAGGAGAATGTGTTCCTCTTCTTATGGTGCTAGTAGCCCTAGCTGCTATGGTTGCAACTGACAAACACCGACTGTGTGCTTCTAAAGGAAGTGGATATTTTTATTCTTTATGGCACAAGGGAATTTACTTTGTCCTGTCACCAAGACAATTCTTGGGTCCCACATTTCTATGTGTCGCTCCCCTGTGTTAATTGCTATGCAGAGCAGTTTTGCAGAATTTTTTCAAGACACTTTATCTGCTTTTAGAAAAACTAAACAAAGTTCAGAAAAAGTATAGTCAAATGTTTGAACAAATTCAGCTTAAAAAATGGTTGAAATCCTAATTGCATTAAGTAGAACCATGATTTCATACCGTGGCTCATATTTACAAGAAATAGCTAGTTAAGAAGCAGGCATTCGTTGTTTTTAACTGTACACAAAGTACTTTTTTTGGTTTTTATTTGTATATAGGAAGATTTGGCTCACAATACCACCTTCATTATTATTCCAACCTCATCTTTGTCACACTTCTTCTCTGTAATGAGCTGGAGACTGATCGGTTTCTTCCCAGGGCTTTGTTTTAATCATTAAATCCAGCTTTAATAATGGTTTAAGCAATCCAATTTACAAATGACTTGGATATCCAAGTGACATAAAACTTTTGTCCTGTGGAAATTGTGTATTGCAAAGACTATTCCACATGCTTTACAGTGCAGCAGACACAACTGCTGTTCACCCTTCTTTCCCCTAAATATTCCACATTCTCCAGCTGAACATTTTTTAAAGAAACAGAATGGAGTCCAGAAGCAGGCAAATCTTTTCACCATTAATGTGCTTTTAAAGTCCAAACAAGGCTAGAAGGGTAAAATTAAAAAGTTGAAATGCAAGAAATATGTCTCCTGATCTTTTGATTGCGGCATGATAGCTGCAGTCAGGAAAGGCTTCCTTTAATGTCAATAGGTAGTGGAAGTTATCTCAGGCTTTCCAGCTGGACACCCCACCCCCACCACGGAATTATAAGTTTTAAAAACCATGGAAGAAAAGATAATTAAAAGATTGCAAGGTGTGCCACGGAAAGGAAGTCTCAGTGCTCCAATAGTCATCTGGGTCATTTTGACAAATGCCCGGTGTCTGCAGTGAGAACTATCTATGAGAAAATGAGCAAGAAAGTGCTTCATGTGGGCATATAGAACCATAGGATCAATGGAAGTCTTGAATTTTATCAATTGCCAATTGTTTACAGATCAAAAGCCAAAACTTTTACAGAGAAAAAAGTAAAATAAAAAAAGTATTTTAAGGTGTAATGGTCTAAAATTTGATCTCTGGTCCCTATTAAAATTGCTTTTTTTTTACTAAATGTCACAGACATTTAACACATTAGGTAACTGATGTGGAACTGTTTATGCTTTTGTACATAAAATAAGGTGCTGTGATGAACAAAAAGAAGAATTTATATGATTTCCTCAGTTTATGATTCAGTTCCGTTTAATTTCAGTAGGGTTTAGAGGTTTTGTATATACATACACCTTTCATATTATCTTGAACTGCAATGCTAGCTGACATAGTTGCCTTGATAACACAAAGGAGATAAACATTTAAAAATCACTCATTACAGGATTTCATAATGTCCTTTACAAATGACCTAACCTATCTTTCTTTTTAGTTTAGTATGCATACCTCTATGAACTTGGTTTTATTCTTCTTACCTTTAAGAAGCAGTAGTGAATGTTATTTCTTTTCCTGTGATTCCGCAGTGTCATTAACATACTTTTAAAGCCTATGGAGAAATACTGAACACATATGTTGTCATTCCCAGTTCATAGTTGTTATTGTTCTGTATCATTTAATTTATTATTTCTTTTGCTTCTTGCCTTATAAATAGCTTCATAATAACAATAATACTCTGGACTTCCTGCTTTTAAGTTGTACTTCATTGGTGCTACCTTTCCTTTTATCTTCTATACTTTTTTTTTCCATTTTTGTTTGTTTTCCTTTCTCTTACTGTGGAAAAACCAAGACCTCTGCTGTTTATACACAGAATAATTGTAGAAAATGGTGTTCACAAGCAAGAGAAAGTCATATTCCTGTGCCAAAGCTATAAACAATTATGATTACCTTTGATTATACTGTATTACTACAATCACCTTGTCGTGGTTAAGATTGCAGAGATGGTTAGTTACAACAGCAGGGCAAAATATTTCTTACCTCCTTCTGTAAGTCTGCTGTTCAAGAGTAGGTAAACTTTCTACATTGGAAAAGAATGCAGCAGACCAAAGCCATGTAGAGGAACATTTGCTACCAGTAAAAACTGATAAGAAGTTACTGCTTGGCTTGATGAAAGGATCCATAGCAAGCTTGCAGAGGGTGCACTCTGCCCCATTATCAAGATCATTAATGAAGATGTTAAATGGGATTGAAACTAGTTTTGACCCCTGCGGTATACCAGTAGTTACTGGCCTCCAACTAGATATTGTGCCACTGATCAGCTTACTTTGGTACCAGCCATTCAACTAGTTTTCAATCCACTTCATTATCTATTCATCCAGCCCATATTTCAGCAGCTCCTTTGTGAGGATCTTACAGGAGGCCGTGCTGAAAGCCTTACTTAGGCTACGGAGGTAGACAATATCCACTGCTCTTCCCTTATCTACGAGGCCAGTCATTTCATCGTAGAAGTTTCTCAAGTTGATCAAGCGTCACTTGCCCTTTGTGAATCCATGCTGACTACTCCTGACAACTTTCTTCTCCTTCATGTACCTGGAAATGGTTTTTCCAGGATTAGCTGCTTCATCACCTTTCCAGGGATCGAGGTGAGGCTGACCAGCCTGCCGTTCCCTGAGTCATTCTTCTTGTTCTTGAAGACAGGAGTGATGTTTGCTTTCCTTGAGTCTTCAGATACTTATGCCAGTCACCATGATGGGTGAAAGATTATTGAGAGTGGCCTTGCAGTGACACCAGGCAGTTCCCTCAGCTCTCATGGGTGCATCCCATCAGGGCGCATGGACTTATTTAAGTCCATTTTGCTTAAGCATTCCCTGACCAGATCCTCTTCCACCAAGCGTATGTCTTCCTTTCTCCAGACTTTGTTCCTGGTTTCTGGGACCCAGGATACCTGAAGGCAGGTCTTGCTAGTAAAGACTGAGTTGAAGAGACTGAGTTAAAGAAGGCATTCATCATGTCCTGCCGCCCGAGGCTCTTTGCTCATCCATCCTGTTCTCACTCCCTCACAGCCTTGCTGATGACTCTCCCCCTCTTTCTTTGTTCCTAGCTAAAATCTCTCCTTACCAGGTCAGCCATCCTATTCTCGAACATAGCTTTGCCCCACCTAGTGAGGTGGATCCCATCTCTCCCGACCAGATGCTGTAAACACGGTCCCATGGTCATAGAACCGAGAACTCTGTCGCCAGCACCAGCACCACAGACAACTATTGGCATGTACCGTCAGTCCCCTTCTCCTCATACCCTGTGGATTGAGAACACCACTTGGGACCCTGAGCCCTTCACTACTGCCCCCAGAGCTCTATAGTCACTGTTGATATTCTCCAGGTAGCCTGTGGCAGTATCATTGATGCCACACAGAAGAGCAACAAGGAGCAGTGGTCAGAGGGTTGAACAAGCTTTGACAGTCCCTCCACAACATCCTGGACCAGGACCCCAGCAGTCAGCAAAACTCTCAATGATAGGTCAGGTCATCAGATGGGTGCCTCTGTCCCCCAGGGCACATCTGGCTCCTCTTCCGCTTTAAGGGTGGTGACTGTGTTTTGTTGTTGTAAGCTCTTAGGTAGGGCAGGAGTGTTCCTGTTGGAGGCAGAAGTAATGAGCTTCATCTTCTCCAGAGGCTGCACTTAACAGTAGGGGTGGATACTGCCTACATTTCTGCTGCAGCTGGAATCCAGGGCTCTTCAAGATGTTGCGTCTCAGAGAAGATCCTGTCTATCTCCCTTTTATTTTCTCTGATGCTGCATGGCCTGCTCCCTTCTTCCTGTGACTCGTCCACTTAGTGGCACAGCTCCTCCAAGACAGCACTGAAGGACCGAAGGCTGTCACTCCTGATGGCAGAGCAGCCTTGAGCTTGTAGGGCTGCATCCACCATCTGATCTGTCTGTGTTGAAGCTTTTACTTTAAGCTTTAAGATGTCTCTCTTGTCCTGTGACATCAATGACCTTTTGAATGTGCACTGTTATTAAATATCTTAGGTTAAGATCCAAAATAATTACAATTAAAACCTCCATCTTTCAAGTTCCTGTTTCATCATCTCCTTGCAAATAATGCTGTGGGCAGCTCATGATGAGGTCTTGGTAGTCTCTGATGTGCTACAAGGACTGTATATGGGATTTAGTGCTTTGAAGCACTAACTGTCAGTACATGCTTCCTGAACTTTCTGTGGGTTATGGTTAGTATTGTATTCAAGTTGACAGTAGATATTTGCACAGTTACAACCAGGCAGCTTAGCAGCTTTTTTAGAATTGTCTAAAGTTCTTAGTATTTATGCTGAGATTCCATAAATGGCATGCTCTTGGTTGCAGCAAAGTTCACATCAGCTCAATATTTTGAGTAGAGGGACTTCATTACAGTAAAGATGATTAGATACAGGCTTTGGTGCGAATAATATAGGCAATGTAGCGGTGATTTTAAATTCTGATGTCTGTCTTTGTAGGAACTTACCTCTACCCAGCTGGCAACATCTATAGTACTTTTCTGTACAGAAATTAGCAGTTTGTGTCACAAATTGCACTTGAAAGTTTTGTTGTTTTGCTCATTATTAAATTATTCTAAAAGCTTATTTCAAAAAAGTTGTGCTCCAGTTATCAGTTAATTAGCAGCTAACAACTAGTTACCCAATTTATTTTATAGTATGATACCAAAAATGCCATCTTAAATTAGCCTGTTCCAGTTTCGTTGCATTCTATTTGAACCAAAATAAGTAAGTCTATAGAACTGTTTTACTGTGAGCTGCTGGGAATTCATGTTGTAGGTGGAAAAAAATATACTTCAAACCTTCTTTATGAAATCTTTATGAGATACAGAGTCTGCATGTATGTGACTGGTAGAAAAGGCATCTTTACATATAAGATAAAATGAACAAATGTACCCATTCAGAAAATGAATGCTTCTTAGGGTGATTGCTACCTTTTTGTTGTGTACTGTATACCTGTTGGATAATAGATTTCAGGGCATCTGACAATTCAGATTTTTATTTTAATCAATAAAAAGTTGTATTGACTTATTTCGTCCTTCTTTTTGAAACTTACATTGGTCTGTACACCTATTTAACTGGTTTTTGTGGGTTTTTAAGTAAATTTATCTGTAAAATATAATTTCTTAATTTTCCTAGGCAGCTTTTTTCACAGTCTATGATAATGAGCTCTTATCCTTAATTTAATTCCATTACTTGCATTTAATCAGAGTACATACCAGTATTGTTTCTCTTTTCTTTCCACATCATTGCTTAGTGGTATTCATTTTACTGAATGTCTGTATTTAGGCTTAATTTTTCAAAATACATTAATTTCTGTTTTACAGGTTAAGTCTAATTTTGTTGTTTCCAACAGATATTTCTACATCCTTTCTTTCTTTCATTTGTTTCATTTCATTGCCCATACTGTTGTATGCAGCAGCTCCTGATTTGATATCATCTGGAAATTTAATTAAATTGCTATTTGACTTTTCCTTCAGATCATTAACAAAGCTGCTAAATCAAAACAGGCAACTTCAGTGTGTTGCTGTGTATTGTAACACTTTCTCTTATCTTTTAAGAAATATTGTACGCATAATCTCTTTATGGAGGAAGATTTTAGGAGTCGAGCAAATGATTAGCCAAACTTCCATTATTTTATAACCTTTGCCCACAGCAAATGCTAAAATAAATGTAACACATTAAATAGCAAAGAGGATCCTATGTATCTACAGTGTAGTGCTAGAATGGCTTTCTGTTTGGAAATGTTTCAGAATAATAGCCAGGTATAAAAAATCCATTGCTTTGCAGTAGCACAGGAAAGTGTTTCCTGCAGCTCCAACAAACTTCTTTGTCCCCAGAGGGCACGGGGAGCACTCCAGATCCATAGGCAATCAACACTGTGCATGACCAAGCATGCTTCCACATAGACAGATAATAGCCTGAGACAAGGTGGCTTCTTCTAAATACAGAAGTCTGGATTTTCCAGGGGAAGGACAGTCTTGTAACAGATGACTTCATGAGATAGCATGAAGTTTTAATAGGAGAAAAAGGATGGCGTTGAGTAGTTGATAAACTCAGAGCCCCTGGGCTTGTTAACATATATTCCTTGACTCCTCCCAACTATAAATTCTTACCATGATGGACATGCATGTGCATTTGAGTTCTTCCAGTTCTTCTGAAAGCTGTGGCAGTTCTGTCTCATATGCTGCTATCAATATGAGATGTAATAATGATCCTTAATCAGCACATTGTCATCTCATTTTTTTTCCACATTTCCTGCTTCAGGTACCCCACCTAAATTGTCAAAATCCCATCACTTTCTTCTTTCTGTTGGGACCAAAAAAGTGCAAAGTTTTTTTTTCACCTTTATGTTTTATTTTGGGGGAGAAAACCTATTGTAGATTTTAAGTAATAGCAACAAAAAAGGAAGAGAGGTTCAATTTATTTCCTAACTTGTTAATTTACAGAAAATAAATAAATAGGTAATTTTATTCCTTTCAATTTCTATATATAATTCTGTACAATGTATTAGCCACATAAGATTTCTTATCTATTTCTCTAAGCTAACTGTGAATATTATTTAGCTGTCTAGGACAATTATTAAATTACTACTCATCTTCATTTTCGTTGATCTTTGCTTTTATAACAGTTACAAAATAGACTATTTTTAAGTACTAAAATATCTTAACATGCCAGTAATCATTTGTTGGTCATTTTTGATTGGAAGTAGAGAGATATTGTAAGATACAAATTCTAAAATGTTTTTTACTCTAATTAGAAAATTATGAATTAGCGAACTATTATTATGTATCTTTGTCAAACTGTTTTCCATTGCAAAGACTGCTTAGCCAGCATATGCTACCTGTGCCATCCATTTGAATTTTTCCTTTCCTAAATAAGAAGAGCCCACAATGTAATAATTGCTTTAAATTGTGCTTGATTCTTCTCTCTCTGTTATTTTTTTTTACGACTTTCTCTTAAAAACTCAAGAGGTGTTTTTTTTCTTTCGTATTCTAACCACAAAGCATAGGACTGTAACATAACTCTCTTGTCTAGCACTATTTGATTCTACTACTTCTCTGCTCTGCTTTTTCCTCCTGAGTTGTAATCAGACCTGATTTATTTTGTTTATTTGGTTTTGTTTTTATCTATCTTTTCACCGATATGGAGTCTCTTATACGTTAATTATGCTGGATGTTTCATTTCTTTGTACCCTGTTTTTTTCCTTTTAATTTTTTACCTTCATTAAATAAGGTGTCTTGAGATCTAGTGCCTATATAATACTTTATCTACTGAAAAAACATGAACTTTAGCCTGTATTCACCAGTTACTTTTGAAATCTTAATCCATGCCTGTCTGCTGATAGGAGCAGAAGTAGGTTTAAGTGACAGGAATGCATTTAGAGCTAACTTGAACTATTCCAGAATACAATATTGAGGGTGTTAACTGTTGAGAAATCAGTAGTGCCTAAACTTGTTGCCTGCCTCAGCTGGACTTTGATACCCACCAGCTGTAAGTACTTAATTCAAAAGTGAGGAGAGAAAGATTTTTAGATATTTCCTTTTTCACTGAAACCTGAAGAGCCCTGCAAATACTATGGCATTGTCCTGGTTTACTTTATTGTAATGAGAAAGGTGGAAAACACTAACTTGTATTATAATTATATTTATATTTATGCATTTCTTGGTTCCTTGGGCTCTTGCAGTGGTTTTTGTCTACTTCTCATTATCATCCAGTGATAGGATAAGGGGCAATGGGTTCAAGCTGGAACATAGGAGGTTCCACTTGAATATGAGAAAAAACTTCTTTACAGTGAGGGTGACAGACCACTGGAACACTGCAGAGAGGTTGTGAAGTCTCCTTCTCTGGAGACATTCAAAGCCCGCCTGGATGTGTTCCTGTGTGATCTGATCTAGGTGTTCCTGCTCCGGCAGGGGGATTGGACTAGATGATCTTTTGAGGTCCCTTCCAGTCTCTAACATTCTGTGATTCTGTGATTCTGTGATCTGCTTTTCTCATTATAAGTCTTCAAATGTTTTTTAAACTTAATAGAATACATAATAATACTAACAGTAGAAGATGGCTTTGTTTAATAAAATGAGAAATTTAATTTCTACAAAACTTAATAATCAGAAAGTCAGTGCTAGAAACTACCCTGCTTTAGACATTTTCTTTAAATTCAGCATGCAAGCTTTTCAGTAGCTGATGTGTAATGGACAGGTGAATGTGATATTTAACCATATGTGGGCTACCTCTTCAGATGCTATTAAGTTTGTAAACAGGTTATGCCAATATTTAATTCCTCTGTACAGAGAAATCGATATTTTGACATTGTGCTAGAGAATAGAATAAGGAAGAGATTAATTCAGAAATAAATTCATAATTAAGAACTAAATTGAAGAGTCCTCCTTGTATAAAAGGGCAAGGACAGTTATTGTAGTGAGTTTCGTGTCATCACACAGGCTGAATAGTGCCATGATATTATCTCAAAAATACGCTTCTTAGTACAATCATATGCTCTATTGCTGTGCTTCATTTTAGTTGCTTCTGTGGATGATGCTGTACTTGTAGAAATTTTTGCTTGAAAATGGTATTTGCTTTACTATGAATAGTACAGTCTACTTGTATGACTGATTTTTGAAATGGAAGACATCAGTGATTGTGAATTAAGTCCATTGCAACTTTCTCAGGCATGAAATGTAAACTTAAGTTCTGGTCCACCTTGGATAATAAAATAAATGAAATAAATTAGCACACAAAAGAAAGTGAATTGTAAACCTTTGTTTCAAGATGTAAATGAAGTACAATGAAAAAAAATTAGACATTCCTAAGTCTCACATTTTGCTCAGTATATTACATGTAATCAGCAGTGCACAGGAAAAATGGGCTATAAAAATTCTACAGGGATGCAAAAAAGACTATTGCAGACTAAAATGACTATGATGCAGTTCATAAAAATAATTGTTCAGAAAAATACAGACGACAACTGTTAAATTCTAAAAAAAAAGTTGAGAAACCATGCAGATGAAAAGCATTTAGATGCTGATAATCGGAACATTTATTTCCCAGAAGCAGGCATTGTGAAGAAAACCTCAGAAATAGGAAAAAGGTAGGAGGAATAGATGATGTATGCATTTACTGTTTCATTTCTGTCTTCATGGTCTACTGCTTTACTTCTTTTAAGTGCTCATTGTCTACTATGCCTATCTTTATCTCTTTTAAAATAACTGGTACACAAGCCTTATCCTACTAGGAGAATGGAGGACACATAGTAACTTACCTGAATAAAATTCAAAGAATATAAAAGTTTGATACTGTGTCAATAAATTTGTGTAGTCCCTTTAGTCATCTCTGGGCTGCAAACAATACGTTTACAATTGTTTAGTTTTCCTCTGTTATTAACTCTGTAGGTGGTAAGTTCCATATCATTTGTGTCTTCCTAGTGAAAATGTTCACATAGCAGACAGGAGAGAAGGCTCCAAGATGCCAGAGTGACCTTGTCACTCTTCAGAGCAGGAGTCTGGATCAGCTCAACCCTCTTCTGTGTAGTATTGTGAATCTTGTTTTTTTAAAAATACTGCATCACTTAAATGCAGAACATTTAGAAAATAGGAAGCTTGGGTTTCTTTTTATTCCTCTTTTATCTCCAGACTAATTTACAATCTCTTCTTCAGAGTCATCCAGCTTAAATGGTTTATTTTTTAATGGAAATTGAGATTGACTACTTACCACCATTGTTCAGTTCTAAGAACTAGGCTTCTTTATACCAAACGCTAAGTATTAGGAGACAGGAACTGCAGCTGTGAGAAGTGATAACATTACATACCATTTGTGCTTCATTTTTGTACCTCCAAAGGGACACTTTATGCCCTTTGAGGCATAAGTGATCTCTGTCATGGTCAAGAAGTAAAACTTTGATTTTGAAACATAAACATATTGGGGAGAGTATTCAGTTTGAAGTCCTAAAGTCAGTATTGCTGCTCCTCTACAAAAATAATTAAATTATGTATCTAACTTAGTATGCTAAATTGTCCTGGGTTCAGCTGGTTAGGGTTAATTTTTCACAGAAGCTGGGAGGTGGGCACAGCCAAAGGGATATTCGATACCATGCTGATGTCATGCCCGGGATATAGAGAGTGTGGGGGGTCTTTGTGAAACTCTTGGTGTCAAGGTTTCCATTGTATCAGTGTTATCATTGTATTCGATATCTTATTATATTTTCCTTTTTGTCTCTTGTTGGATTATTAAAATCTGTCATTACGTCAGCTCACGAGGTTCCACCTTTTTTTTTTCTTTTTCTTTTATCCTTTCCCCCATTTTACCAGGAAGGAGCAACCACGTGGTGGTGGCCCTGACCCAAGACACAAATATTTGTACCTACCTTACTGTAATTGTGTAGTTGTAACTGACCATTTTGCAGACTATAAAAGTGAACATAATCCATTGATTCTTATACTAATTCACCAAAAATGAATGTACAATAAGCAGACTTTTTATCTGACTTTGTATCTTAATTGTATTTTCAAGTATGTGTATGTGAAAGCATTTGCAGTAATGAGATGTGGTACAAAAAATGTGAATCTATTTTTCTGTGCAACAGTTCATTAAGAAGCTTCTTGCTGTGTTTGTACAGTCCAGGACAGCTTGTCACTTTTTCAAAAATATAGCTGTAGGAATGCAAATAGCATGAAGGTTTGTGGGGTGGGACTGAGAGTTAAGTTCACTGCAAGTGGTGGTTTCCTTACTGAGCTGTGCAATCCTCAGCAGATGAAGCAATATGCTTTGTCCTTCTGAACCAAACACATCCCACTCTGCAGTTCTGAATAGGATGCTGTAGCTTTCTGTCATCTGCTACTGTGACCCATACCACAATGTATCACGTATTGAGCGAAACAATTAGAGAAAATCAGATATATAACACTTACCAAATGTAGTTTTTGAGGCTGGTGTTGACAATAATAATGCTTAGGTGACTGGAATTTTGAATTAGGAACGCGGGGATCCTCAACAGTGCTTTTATCCTTATGGCATTTTAAAAAACACCTAACAATTTTCCCCAGTATCTAAGGACCATGTGTTGTATTTGAATGTGGTTTTGTAATTTTGGAGAAATCTGACATGTATGAATAGATTCTTTGTTTACCAACTTACCAACCAATTTTTAGTTAGACCATTTTGCAGCATTTAAAGTAATTTAGAAGCTTAAACTTTATTGGGATTTTTATTTTCTTCAATTTTCCATTATTACTGGAAGTTTGCCTTTTGATTAATGTTACCTTACTAACCTTTAGTTCACAGCATTTTATATGATAGCTCTAACTATCATGACAGTGAGAAAGAGCAGTGCAATGCAGACTGTTTCTGGAATGTAGGATACATTTTACTCTTAACATGCGCAGGAAGTAAAGGTTCTGTGGAAAAAATGCATTTTTAGATACAAGCTAGTTTTTGTGCTATGAATTATATGAGGTTTGTTTTGTTACTTTTTTCTTTGGAGTTCTTTTTGCAAAATTTTTAAATCCTTAATCTGAAAATGGTGAAGTGCTTTAGATGGAGCAATTGAATATCGCTAATGCTGTGAGGTGGGAAAATTTACTCACTTTATAATTGAGAAGAGCTGAGCAATATCCAAAGCTATGGATACCATGCAGAACACCTGACATTATGGAGAAATCACTACTGCATCTAACTTGTGTTTTCTCTGGTTTCCTATCACTGTTCATCTGTGAGGATGAAGAGGGACTTGCATTATATGAGGAACTGAGAGAAATTATTAGCATTGTCGTCAATATTGCTCCATTAGTATTCATAACATGATAGCTATAGTAATACAAAGAAATAAGTAAAACAAAGTGTAGAGGGGGAAGACAACATAGAATTCATGGAAGGATGTGCTTTTGACCCTCTAATATTTTCCCAGTCTGTTATTAGGGCGCATACTGTTTGCTGTGTTCTCCACATATAGCAAAAGTAGTAGCATATGCCTATCAAGAAGGTTCCAAAATAGTTGTGTTTTGAATTTAGACTGGAATCACTGGAAATGACCTCAAGTGTTTGAAGGAGAGGTAGTGTCTTATAGTCCATGAAAAAACAACAGTTTCACTTGTAGACTTGCCTGCCCTTCTTTTTTGATGAGGTAATGGACTCTTTTCATTGAATTAAATGTGCAGAGGAGATAAACTGATCCTGTTCTTTAATTAATTACTTGCTTTTGTCACCTAAGAGTATTTTAACTGCATGATCCAGGGAGAGGATATAAAATGGCTAATCAGTTCAGTGAAGCAGTCTGTCCTGCTGGTTTAGTAATGAGGAGTTTACTCTCTTGTTTTGATTTCCTTTAATTGATGGATACCATTGAAATAGTAGGTATTACTTGCTGTGTAGTTCTTCTAGGGTGGTGGAAGGAAGTGGGGAGGGCACATAAGAATGTCCTTAGAGAAAAGTTTATGAAGTTTTTGTCTTTACTGACAGACATGAATCCAGGTGGGTAACAACTCCCAGGATGGAGAAGTTGCCTCCACTTCCTCTTTAACTGGCTGTTTGATTTTTAGCGAAAGTCTTATGAGCAACTTCTTGCAGTTTCAGCATATTCAACCCATATTAGTGATTCCTAGTCAATATCCTGTTTGTGCTTGTAGGGCCTGCATAGCAATGCTTAAAAATGAAAATTCAAATTTACACATTAATTTTTATTCCTTAGTAGTTGGGGGGAAGGCACGTTGTTTGTAATAGCACTGGGAACTTATATAGTAATGGTATTAATTAGTGAGTGTCAGCTTTTCTTTTACTAATGAACTTGCTCTGTAGCAGCTAAGTGTAATTTGTGCCCAATTTGTACAGCTTTCACAATGTAAAATAAAGAATATTTTCTTCTTTTCTATGATAAAGCTAAATACTGATTTTATGGAATTACTGCAACAAGTAGCAAATGCTCATGAGGAAAAAAAACAATGCCTCGAGCAGAGAGGGACACCTAATTCTATGCAATTATATCTGTATTTTTTCAGGGTATTTGCTTTAGGGAACATTAAGGAGAAGGAGTAGAAAACAAATAGAACATACTTGGTTTTTCAGGGGAAAGAAGACAAGTAGAGCATAGATGATTTTAGTTTGTGGTTTTTTTTTAAAGGCCATCTAGAAAGTGTCATGATGTACTACAAATATTTAACACTGAAGTTGACTGTAATACTGACTCCTCATAGTTGTTTGCAGTCATCAGCCTGTATATATTTCCATTTTGTTGTTTTCCCTCACTCATGTCATCTATCATAATACTTGAATGAACCCCTGTTTGCTTGTGTTTCATATGGAAGGCTAAGCTGTAAAGGTTTTTTTTATAAGCCCTTAACACTAGGGCTCTTTTCTTTCATCTGCAGCAAATTGAAATGAATTAGAATCATGGAAACTGGAAGAAAATTAAAGCTGTTAGTTATTAATTTAAAGCAATAGAATTAATACTTTTTGATGCCCTTTTTTTCAGGTTCTGGCCATAAAGTGTGAATAATAAATCACATTGACCAAAATGCATTTTTGATGATTTTCTCTTGTATCTAGACTGAAAAATATGAAAATCATTTTAAAGGAGGCTGTCCAACATAAGGAGAAACATTGAAGAAGTTGTTTGAAAAATCTTAACCAAACCCTCAAAATTAAAAAAAATAAACAAGCTTGATGTACCTATAGCCTTCAGTTTAACAATGTTTTTTAAAATGCTTTTAAGCATGCAAATACATTTAAGGAAATCTGGAAAATTCAGCAACAAAACACTGAGGATGTGAAACAGCTGTAAAATGACAGAAGAAATGCTAACAAGGTACTCTGACTTTCAGGACATTTATAAGCATGAGCAATGAAATAATAAATGTTAGTAAAATAGATATTGTGAAAAAATTACAAGAGAACAGGCTAAAAAAGAACCTGAAAAATACATCTACAGTGGATGTAACTGCAGAATCTGAAGTGGCTGGTGGTGAAGCACTGAATATGAAGTTGTACTCATACTATTTCACCCCATCCAATGTCAAGTTACTGAAAGTGCAAAGTAGCAGATCTTTTAGCAGGCTTTAGCACGATCGTAAATATCACTGTATCTGCTAAACATCCTTGGTTTCTATAAACTGCAAGAACCAGCTCCTCAAAAGAATTGCAGAAAGAAAACTACATGCCTGAACAGGGGATGGCAAAAGCCCTTTAAAAAGGGCAAAGACAAGTTCACATCGGAAGTATTTTCTAAATAAGTGAGAGAAAGAGCCTACCTTAAACGTGACGAATTTGCTTAAGTCAGAAGTAAACTTACTAAGTGCTCAGAAGGTCTTATTAACACAAATGATGTATTAAAAGTAATACGTAGTATTATAGCTTCAAAAATGGGAGAGTTTTAGCTAAAAGTAGAGGGTATTAATACTGTGAGTCTCATAGCCAGCACTGCTACATTTACTTACTTTGCTATTTGTAGCTTTATTAGTAAATTAAGTTTTGTCATGATGCATCCTTTTCTACCTCATTTTTAATATCTTGGCATGCACTACTTCATAAAAGATTATTGATATTCTGTTGATGATGGCAATTAAAATTCTTCTATATTTCATACACACTGAGACAAAAAGAAAGAAGGAATTTGTCTGGAAAGATTGATGGTGTACTTGACAGTTGTGTCCACCCATATACAAGTCATGGGCCATTAGCTAGCCACCGGCCCCTGATTCCTCCCTTGGCATTTGAGTGCAGCATGGAGCTTGAATAGTATCATTCTGCGACCTACTGCCCACTAATAGACAGCTTGAAAACCACTATTTCATGAAGCAAAGACTTTGTGTGTCTGTGGTCTTTCAGAAGATCTAGTGTTAATTTACATATATCCTGAACATAGTATCACAGTCTTTACCAGCTTTTTCAAATACCAGTTTGATTTTCATGGAAGTGTTTTTGTAAATTTTAAGTAATGATGAAAAACACTTCCTCTACATGACTGTGTAAGAAAAAGAACACTCTCACATACAAAACAGACAGAAATTACGTGAATTGAGTGTAATCTTTGTTTACAAGCATCATACTGTGTACTATTTATGTTATATTTCCCCTAATAATCAGATTTATGTGTGAGGAACAAACCTAAAACAACTCAGTATGTAGCTTTATCTTAGTCTGATTCAGAACATGCTTAAATGCTAGGTCAGACTACAGTAGGAAGATGTCCATGATTTTAATTAACTCTGTAAATTTTCTTTGAGATATGATCTCATTACTTTTTCCACTCCTTGTGTGCATCTTTCACAAAATCTAGACTATATTGAGCAAAACAATAAAAAAACCCTAATGACTGAAGTGTGATTGAAACCTAAACTGTAAATTCTGGAAGTTTCATGGTGATACTTTTTACAGACTTGACTATAAGCAAAAACAATTTGATTTTGTATTGCAGCTCTCACTTCAAAACTATGCTACAGCTCCAATCCAAAACATTAAAACTCATGTAGTTATTCTGGAATATTCACCTAAGACAAGCCATTTGTGAGCATATTAGCTATTTAAGCTGAAAACAAACATTGTAAATTTAGTTTAAGAATACTTTGCCCATGATGTTCTTAACGTTATAGGTTTAATTCTGTTACTTAACTTTTTTCTCGCTTCAAAAATTTCCTATGTTTTATTACATGATGGGAATATTAATATATATTTTATCATGTAGTATTTTAATACATGAAGCCATTAAATGTAATGTATGTATAGTATGTTAATAATATGTGTAGATGTATTATTATTTCAAATATATGCTGTTGAGAAGCCACAGTAGGTCTTTTATCAGGTATTACTACAGGCTGTCTCCTAATCTAAAAAAAACATGTTTGAGATGGAAGGAGGGAAAGGAAGGCTGTTGATTTGCTGAGCTTCTCATCCATCCTGAGCCAAAATTCCTTTTCCTGTAATTCTGAGTAGATTTTTATTTTTGAGAGAAGCTCTAATGCTCAGATAAGATGGGCAGTTAAGATATGGGCAGATAAGATAGGGCCAGTTCTCTGGTTTCTGTCTTTCATAACTATTTGAACATGTTTCAGGGTGCTTCTTCAAATTCTGTTTAATTTTGCATAAAATCTGATTTCTTAATCTGCAGGTTTGTTGCTGTGACCTCAGAGGGCAGTGTGGTGGGTTGACTTTGGCTGGCTACCAGACGCCCACCCAGCTGCCCTCTCACTCCACCTCCTTAACAGGACAGGAGAAAATAAGGCAGAAAAGATGGTGGTTCAAGATAAAGACAGGGAGGTCACTCATCAATTACCATCGCATCAAAACAGACTCAACTTTAATTTCTTGCCAATTAAAATAGAGTTGGATGCTGAGAAATAAAGAAGAAAACTGAAATACCTTTCCCTCACCCCTCTCTTCTTCCGAGGATCACCTTCACTCCTTCATTCTTGACTCCTCCACCTCCTTTCCCCTGAGGGGCACAGGGGGTTGGGGAATGGGGGTTGAGGTCAGTCCGTAACAGCTCCTCTCTGCTCCTCCTTCCTCCTCACACTGTTACCCAGCTCCAGCATGGGTCCTTCCCAGGGCTGCAGAGGAATCTCTGCTCCTGCATCTGGAGCACCTCCAGCATCTCCAGTACCTCCTCCTTCTACTTCTTAACTGACCTTGGTGTTTACAGGATTATTTCTCACACTTTTTTTTTTTTTCTCCCTCAATCCTGTGTAGCGTTTTTTACCCTTTCTTAAATATGTTTACTGAGACGTGCCACCATCTTGGCTGAGGGGCTCAGCCATTTTAAATGGCTTCAAGTACTTTCAAGTGTAAAAGTATTGTGGTTTGTTTCTTGTTCTAACTTAGAGACCTCGCTGCAAGGAACTGCTTGGTAGGTGAAAGCAACATTTTGAAAATAAGCGATTTTGGAATGTCCCGGCAAGAGGATGATGGCGTATACTCATCATCAGGCCTAAAGCAGATTCCTATCAAGTGGACTGCTCCTGAAGCTCTCAACTATGGTAAGGATGTACCTGAATCTTCTTGGAAAAAATTAAAAAATAAAAAAATTAAAAGTACTGTAAGGAGCACCAGGACCACACCGTGTGCAATATTTGAATATATATATATATATTCGAGTATATACTCGGCACATATTCCTAGTGCCAAGTTGATAACAATAATGTTTAAAATAAGTTCAATATTTTAGTCTTATTTAAGTAACATATGAAATACTGTTTTGCCTTCAAAAATAAGAAGGCAGCAACATCAATGTTGCTATTACACAGCAATCAAATAATGCTTTAGTTACAGTGCTGACTCATTCTAGTCGGTCATCTAAATCATAATCATTAGCAAAGTGAATGGCAAGTTCTGCATATTTATGGAAGTGATGTTCTAGCACCTCTTTGAAAATGGTAGAAAGTGTTACCATACTAAAACAGTCTGTTAGGTAAATCATTGCAGTGGATAAAAGTACAGTCACTGATTTATATTTTTTTTTAACTGCAGCTTTTTTTTACCTGCATTTTTTATATATTGCTAGGCTACTATCTTGGAAAAAAAGAAATCCATTCTTTCTGATGGAGGGAAGTGGTCCCTACTATGTCGGTAATAGTTGCAGAACAGAAACAGAAGCTGCTGTATTTAGCTTTTTAGCTATATGAAGCTAGAAAAATAAGTTCTCCTAAGTAAAATGGGCTGTGAAAAAGCGGCATGTTAAATGAACAATGCCATGTTTTGGAGAGATGTAGTTCTCTCAACCAGTTCTTTAGTTGAGTAATTAAAAAAAATGGTTTTGATTCTTTATTTGAAGTGTCTATAGATATTTCTGCCATCTTTTACAGCTGTTTTTTTTAAATCATGCATTGGAAATCATAAGTTTGTGACTTATGATTGGTAGCAGAATGCTTACTCTCATTAGCACTGTTGCAGGAGTTAATGCCATAACACGGTAAAGCAGAACCTCCCTTTGGAAGGCTAGTAATAAATTTAGTTACAGTAATTGGTCCCATATTATCAATTATTCTAAGAGACACTGGTGTTGATAGTGTTCACTGGGGAACACACTTTTCTACTTTGGGTTTTTGTTCCACCATGAAAGAAGTTTTGAATTTTTATTTTTGTTATTTCAGAAATGCATACAGTTTATTTGATATATAATGGAAGCCTATCCTTCATAGCCATATTCAGTCCAGTGGCCTACATTAAGCAGGCAACAGGCTTTTGTCACACCACCTTCATTGTGTACTTTGAGTCTTTTTTCTGCATAGTACAGTAGAGGAGAGCATAGTTGATTAACATCTAGTTCTTTTGTGTTTCCTAAAATTCATACGTACTCAAGCAGCTTTAAGTGATTTTCTGTAGTGTTGGGAAAATAAGCTCTCTCAAACATTTGTTAATGTGCTCAGCAGTCTAATATTCAACTTCCAAAATGTCATAGAAAGTTTTTGTGTGTTTCTGAAGGATCTTTTTTCCACTCCCTTGAAAAATGTGAGTAAAAATAATTGGTTTGTGTTTTACTGTTTACCGTCCTAATAAAATGGTCATAAGTATTGCATTAATTTGTGTAGGTAAGTCTGAAGGTATTTAAGGATATCAGAGTGAAAGAGAACTAAATCTGCAATATTTCAGAACTAGTTGGCAAGCACTGTCTGTGTCAGTTGCTAATGGCAAGATTTAAGGGTTAGAAGAAAATGAGGGATACAGTGTTTGATACAATGCTTAAGAAACTACATACGAGTTCATTTTTTAGTCACTTCTGGATTCACTGTATATGTCAAATTAATAGCAGTTGCAAAAAGATTCTAAATGAAAAAAACACAAACTGTGAAGTCTAGAAACCTGATTAGGGCAAATGGAGTGGTTAGGAAGTTGTTTCTGAAGTCATAAGCAAAACCCTGAAGCCACTGGAGCTTGTTGGATAGTGAACCTTTGGTTCAGTGGATGCTGTTCAGTACTGTTCAATACCATTATTTTTGCTTGGAGCTATATGATTTCCATCACATCCAGCAAGTAGAAAAAAAATGTTTGAAAAGCTCATAATACAATTACATATTTAGGCCAAGCGTAGGGTACATTTTTTCTTCCTGTTCTCTCAAAATTAAAATCCACATTTAATATGTATGTACAACATTTTGAGTTGTTTGTCATTTAAATAAATTACTGTGTGGAGGGTTTTTTTGGTAAATGAACAGGCCTTTTTTTTTCCCCAAATAATGTCATAGCGGAAAAGATAGTTTCTTGTGCAGAATTGGTACTTTCTTTAAAAAAAACTAGTCACCTATCTTGTGTCTACTGAATTATTTCAATGACAAGTGTTAAACTACTGGATGCCAAACTCAGAAGAGAAGTGGTACATAAACAAGAAAACTAATCTGAATACAAAGAACATAGTGAGTGTCCATAACTGCCATGTACAAGGCACCCAAGCTAATGTAGGGCAGTTAGAAGTGATACTTAGTTTAACACTAAACTGAACGTCAGATCACTGTCACTCTAATTTACACATATTTTCCTTTTTTCTAATCCAAAGTGGTATAATTTGGTTTGTTTAATGATTAGAGATGAACGAGCAATACATGTATATATTTTAAAGAATAAGCACACATATATGCAATGTAATAGTATAGAACCAAGAAAAATAGTCATGAAAAATATTGAAAATAATGCTGAAAATGGATTTTTAAAGTAACATTTGCACAGATCTTGCTTCAAAGGGCCAGGAGCCTTAATTTTTTGATGTGACTCCGTCCTTCTTAATGTGAATCCACCAGGGACAATAGAAATGTCTGCTCCAAGATTTCTCCTTCTTCCATAATAGTCTTTCCATAATCTTCCATAATCTTTCATAATCTTCCATAATCTTTCATTACAGAAAGATGTTTGGAGTTAAATTATGTATCAATTCTATCAGTATTTGTATCAATATCAATTCAATATCTATTTACCTGTTTTGCTATCTCTGAAGTATAGTTGAAGACAACAGAACCAGCAGGACAGATTTTTTTTTTCTTTTTCTTTAACTGATTGGATGTATCTGTTCTTCAGGGTCCAAATTAAACAAGTTGAAGCAACTATACTTTTATTTTCAGAGAACAGTTTCTCAAATCATGAAAAACAAGTTCTCTTTGCAGTTATAGATTAGGTTGGTGGTAGCTCCTCTCAGAATATTGATTGCCATGCTATGTTAAGGAACTGGGAAGGGTAATATTTTTTTAAGTATTTTTTTATTTGAAAGTTATTATAAACAAGGGGGGCAGAACCGACATTCTGTCTTTTTAAAAGAAAAAATTTTTTTATACATTAAGAAGGAAAGAAATTCTTGCATGAAAAAATAACTGACATGATAAGGTCGGTCAAATTGTAGAACTTCAAGTTAGCTTATATTGTTCCTACGTATTGACCTTAACATAATCATTTGAAATACAGGAGACTATGATATCTGCAGAATGTATTATTAGTAGCTACAGCCTTGTTATGCTTAAAGTTTGCCATTGTAGCCCTTTACCTTTACAGAAAATTTGGGGCCATAATTGCCTGAAACATTAATTTCTCTGTATGTTAAGCTGAGGATTTTCTCTGCTTTTCTTAGGGAGATACACATCTGAGAGTGATGTATGGAGCTTTGGAATCCTTCTGTGGGAGACCTTCAGTTTAGGAGTATGTCCATACCCTGGGATGACCAACCAACAAGCACGAGAACAAGTCGAGAAAGGTAGTTATTCACAGAAAGAAATGCCATATAGATCCATAAGTATGTAGTACAAACAGTATAAAATAGCAAAGAAATAACATACAAGTTATCCAGCAGCTGCAGCAAAAATATTGTGAAATTTTTTTTAGTTGCTGAATCTAGCTTTCTGTGAAGAGTAGTGTAATACTTTGGCTTCTTGAAGAAAAAAGGTATACTGACTGGTGTCTTAAAGGACAGAACACTTACTGTATGCTGACTTTCATTGTTGTAGAAATAAAAGGTGAGATGGAGAGGAGGGGTTTACTGCTGTGCAAAGGAGAGGCAGGTATAAATATTCTAAACTGCCAGAATAAAAAAATCTGTATCATTCCATCTTCTCTATTAAAGCATTTCAGACAAAAATTTAGCAATTATGGTGGAGAATTATAAGCTAGTTGAGCATTGAAAGCTGCATTTCTCTCCTACAAAATAATCAAAAGGCTTTTATTTAAAGTAGCAAATAACTGTGAGCAGGATTTCAGTACTTTATTTTCATCATCTATAGTAGCATTTCAGAACTGTTCCTCCTCTACATAATACTACTGTGTAATTCATAGACAGGTTCTAAGATAGTAAGTAAAACTACTAAATTATTTAAAAAAAAGAAAAAACTAGTTTGCTGATTTGCATGGATTGCCAGTGTTTGTTGTATGTACTGTAGGTGACTATCAAAGTTTCTCCTTAAAAGGCAAACTCAAATAATCCAGTATTTTCCAGAGCAGATGAGTGTTTGTGAAAACAAGTCTTACTACTTAGGTACTGAGATTCTGTTTTCATCCACTGAGAATAAATATCTCTTGAAATTGATAAAGTTCAAAGATGTAGAAGTATGTTTATGCTTTTTCAGCTTTTAATATCGTGGGGATAATAGTTCTGTTGGCCCATCAGCAGTTTTTTTAATGGATTTTTCATTTCTTTTATCAGGCTGTTTCCTTTGTTTTTAGTACCTAATAGCTCTTTTGTTAGGGTAGTCAGCTAAGGTGCTCCAGATTCTCTTCCTGATCTTATCTATCTCAATTACTCAATCAGTAAGAACCTTCAGTGAATTTAGTCACTTGAATGCTTGCTTTAAACCAGGATAATTTAAATTCTAAATAACTATATAGAATCACTTCACTTTAAGGACAAAAAGTAGTTACTGCTGTCACTTTTGAAGAAGTAGTTTCTAGCAGAAACTTTGTGAAGGAAAGGATTTTTAGATAGTTATCTTGTCTGTGTGTCCTAGAGTCCAGCTCTTCTTCTTTGAAGTTAGATGCACCTAGAGCAGATGCATGCAAAATAACAAAGGAAAAGTATTTCTTAGATTTGCCTGTTGTATGAGGCCACTGTCATTTATACTGTGCTTTAGAAAGATTCAGAGACCTGTGCAGTAAGTCTGGAGTCACAGAGCTGCATTTAGCTGTGGAGTCCTATGTGCGAACTCACTTTACTGTCTACTGCCTGACCTTTCCTCAGAGAGCTTCATGTGTTAAACAGTTCATAGAATCACAGAGTCACAGAATGGCTGAGGTCTTCAGAGACCTCTGAATGTCAACTCGTCCAACCCCCTGCCCAAGCAGGGTCACATAGAGCCAGGTGTCAAGCACCATGGCCAGATGACTTTTGCATATCTCCAAGGACAGAGATTCCACCACCTCTCTGGGCAACCTGTGCCTGTGCTCGGTCACCCACACAGTGGAAAAGTGTTTCCTGACATTCAGAGGGAACGTCCTTTGCTTCAATCTGTGCTCATTGCCTCTTGTCCTGTCACTGGGCACCACTGACAAGAACCTGGCTCCGTCCTCTTCGCAGCCTCCCTGGAGGTATTTACATTGATGAGATTCCCCATGAGCTGTCTCTTCTCCAGGCTGAACAGTCCCGGCTCTCTCAGGCTTTCCTCCAAAGAGAGATGTTCCAGTCCCTTCATCATCTTGATGGCCCTTCATTGGACTTTCTCCAGTACGTTCATGTCTCTTTCATTACAGGGGAGCCCAGCACTGGACACTACTCCAGATGTGGCCACACAGTGTGGAGCAGAAGGGAAGGATCACCTCCCCTGACCTGCTGGCAACCTTTCTCCTAATGCAGCCCAGGATACCATTGACCTTCTTTGCAGCAAGGGCACATTGCTGGCATATGTTCAACTTGGTGTCCACCAGGACCCCCAGGGAATTTTCTGACAAGCTGCTTTCTAGTCAGGGGGCCCCCACCCTGTACTGGTGTCTGGAGTTGTTCCTCCCCAGGTGCAGGACTTTGTGCTTCCTCTTGTTGAACTGCATGAGGTTCCCATCAGCCCATCTCTCCAGCCCGTTCAGGTCCCTCTGGATGGCAGCATGATGCTCTGGTGTATCAGCACCTCCTCCCTGTTTCGTGTCATCAGCAAACCTGCTGAGGGTGCACTCTGCCCCATCATCCAGATCATTAATAAAGATGTTAAACATGTCTGAGCTCCTAGGGCAACTGGTAGTTACTGGCCTATGACTAGACGTTGTGACACTCATCACCTAGTCCTGGGACTTGCCATTCAGCCAGTTTTCAATCCACCTCACTGTTCACCCAGCTCACAATTCAACAGTATCTTTGTGAGGATTTTATGAGGCAGTGTTGAAAGCCTTACTGAAGTCCCCTCATGTACTAAGCCAGTCATTTCATCATAGAAGTTTCTCAAGTTGGTCAAGCGACAGTTGCCCTTTGTGAATCCATGCTGACTACTCCTGACAACTTTCTTCTCCTTCATGTACCTGGAAATGATTTTCCAGGATTAGCTGCTTCATCACCTTTCCAGGGATCAAGGTGAGGCTGACCAGCCTGCAGTTCCTGGGTCATTCTTCTTGTCCTTCTTGAAGACAGGAGTGATGTTTGCTTTCCTTGAGTCTTCAGATACTTGTGCCTGTCACCATGATGGATGAAAGATTATTGAGAGTGGCCTTGCAGTGACATCAGACAGCTCCATCAGCACTCATGGGTGCATCCCATCAAGGCGCATGGACTTATTTATGTCCATTTTACTTAAGTATTCCCTGTCCAGATCCTCTTCCACCAAGCATTTCTCCAGACTTTGTTCCTGGTGTCTGGGACCCGGGATACCTGAAGGCAGGTCCTTGCTAGTTAAGTCTGAGGCAAAGAAGGCATTCACCGCCTCAGCCTTTTCCATGTCCTGTGTCACAAGGTGCCCTACCTCATTCAGCAGTGGGTTCACATTTTTCCTATCCTTCCTTTTGTCACCTATGTATTTGCTTGTTGTCTTCAACATCTCTGGCCAGATTCAGTCCCATTTCCTAACTTCATCCCTGGATGACCAGACAGTGTTTCTGTATTCCTCCCACATTACCTGTTTTTGTGTTTTAATTTGTCCAGGAACTCCTTTTTCATCCATGCAGTCCTCTTGGCATTTTTGCGCAACCTCCTACTTATTGGGAAGTTGCCTTAATTGCTGTGAGTACGTCTCTCTGGTCCAGGGTATGGATGAGGCATGAAAACAAAAGTTGATCCATTTTGAAAAAGAACAAAGAAATTTACTCCCATCGTAATGTTTATTATTGATTTCCTGGGGGATGGGGGGGACAGGGCTTGGTGGAGGGGAAGAGGGGAAGAGAACACAATTACAACCTAACAGGTTGCTACTTCCTAAGCTACAGGAAATAAATCTTATGCAGGTTGCTGCCCTTAGGGATGAGAAGCGTACTGACAATTTACCATGCCCAACTTAAATGCCATTAGTACCTGAGCTTTGATTAGTTTAGTAATTATCTATCTTGTATAGGTTGTATATTGAAGATTTCCCTGGTATTACCCTAAAGAACTTTTTCAATGCAACAATTATCAACGTTGCCCATTTCTTTTTAGATTTGTCAGTATGTATCCGTTTTCCATGTTAAATATTTTCCCCTATTTTTTTGTGTACCAGGCTACCGAATGTCAGCACCACAAAAATGTCCAGAAGAAATATATAAAATAATGCAGAGGTGCTGGGACTACAAACCAGAAAACCGACCAAAATTCAGTGAGATTCAGAAAGAGCTGTCTTCAATCAAAAAGAAAGTGACATAGTGATAAACAAGTGCCAGACTCAGTGTGTGGGACTTTATTTTCTGGTGAAGTAATTTTTTTCCGCTCAAGCACTATGCGTTTGTACAACATTATTTGCAATATTCTTCTAGGATTACTTTGAAATTAACTGTTCTTTTATATACATGTGTACCATCTTGAATGATGTCTACACCTGCATTAAAGACATATACTGCAACATGCTATATAGCCAGTCACAGTAATATTGTCATTTAGGTTACATGTAAATAGAAAAGCACATACTATAGATTTAAGGGACTGTGGCTTCTATCTGTTTTACAGCAAGTAACTGCTAGTGACATTTTTCAGAGGTTTTCTACCTTAAGCTGTGTTCTCATTCTGCTATCACTGTCCTGTATGTCAACACCAGCAGCACTCTAACGGGGTGACTGTCATACATATTGGCCTTAAAAGTGAAGACAGTTTTGACAAGTATTTCAACTAGAAACTTTTTTTTTTCTAATTCTTTCTGCAACTGATGTATTTAAGTGATATTTAGTTTTAAGGATGAAAGTGAGTTAGATTCTGGATGCAAATGTGTTTACTGAACAGTGAAATCCAGAATTTTCTTTTGTAGAAAGTTGAGTTACTTGTGCATTTCTTACCATTCTGTAGTAAATACTTCTGACTTTTGACATGATTTACTTAAGCCACACCTCTTCTTCCTACAAAGTCATCAGAATTCAGTAATACATGTCCTTTACAATGACCGATGTTTAAGAAACAATAAACCCAATATGAAGTCTTGACTACGCATGTTAAGAAATACAACAAATCATCTGCCTTCCAAAGAATATGTAAAAGCAGTAGGCCAACAGAAAGAGGTTTAGTAACCATAGCAGCAGATAACAAGTATCATTGATCTTAGAGGAGTTAAAGAATGTGAATTGCTAGATTTGCTTTTGATCCTGATTTTTTTCCTTGAATTAGTAATAATTCTCAGAATGCAGGTAGAACTTACAAAAGCTTATGCTAAGCAAACATAGATTCCAGGCATGGTGTCAAAAGGAAAATAGTACTTCTGTCTGGCTCAAAGGAAATTGTTCAAGAAACCAAAATAAAGAAGTATGTTTAAAGCCTTTGACAGGCTGAGTAAGGCAGAGTAGAAGTACTAACCATCTAACTTTTTTAAATCATTGCAATCAGATGTCAAAGTCAGATTTGCATAGGCAAGCCTTAAATGCCACCAGGAATAAAATCCTTATATATATAAAAAAAAAAATCTGTCAGAAAGAATAAAAAATTGTTACATAGGAGAGAGAGGAAAGGCACAGTTTATTACTCTGGCTCTTTGCAGCTGGAATTATTTCCAGGGTCCTGCACAGAAATAGGAACAAGTTACAATATCCTGGTCTGAATTCCAGAGTTAAAGTACATAAACATTTTCTAAGAATTAACTAAAATTTTTCAGTTCACAGGATGCCAGTTGCTGCTAATGCAAGTAAGAAACAGGGACTGTAAGTAACACAGCATTTGCAATGTTAATTAGTACTGGTTTTTATTGTTACAGTGGGATTGAGGTGTCGTGAAGTCAGTGGTTATATTACATTTTTATTTCTGTTAAGGTGACTTTTCTATTGTCCACAACATTTTTGCTCTCCAAAGTCTGTTTATAGTAGTAGAGTGGTAATGCTTAAGGGCTATGTGTGACCAAAAGATGTGTAGTCTAGAGGAGTTTGTCTGTTACATTGGAGTTAGTGTCCAGATAAAACAATGAATGGTCATGCTGGAGCACATCACCTGCATTTGAGGTGGAACTATCAGCAGTCAAGTATAAGGAATGATGAGTGCTTCTTGCATTTGTTGGAGCTAAGGAAGCATATACATATCCATGAGGTATGGTGCATGGAAAACTTGGTGGCGTAAATTTAAACTTCCTTATAAGCATACTGGATATACTAACTTCGTTCTGTGCTTTTAAGTAGTACACAAAGTTTGCACCTTAATTTGCTGGTATGCAAATGCAGGTGTACTAAGATTTAAGGAATGTTCCACAATCATTTGGAAAAATCCAAGATTCATCCAACTGCAGGTCCTTATGTGTGCATCACTGATGTCTGTGAGTAAGGATAACAATGTCTTCTCTGTCAGCGTTCATAGCTTCTGTGGAGAATTAACATTCTTCTGTGAAAGAGATGAAGTATTTCTTTGCTATATGCCCTCTTGACAGCAAAGAAATACTGTTTTATTTTTATAAAATAAAATACTTGTTTTATTTGTCTTAAATTAACCAGTCACCATCCTGATTCTCACGTAAAGATAAAAATTGTACTAATTTTATTCTGAAATAGTTAATATTTGTAATTCATATCACGCTTCTGTTTAAATTTAACGACTTTTTTAAAACATGGGATTTCTACAGCAGCAAGAAATTTTTTTGTTATTCCTGAAGTACGCATCACTTCAGTTCAAAAATAATAACTCTTCTGGAGAATACCAGAATGAGTATGGGTATAGAATAAATTTAAATACAAGTTCATGTCTCTCCAATTATTTAAAATGTTTTCCTATCATTAGTTTGTCAGTTCGTAGCAGAACTTGTTCATCATGTCTCATATGTAATTATACTGGTTTTAATTTTTTGTAAACTTCTCACAGGGAAGTTCACAGACACACGTGCCACACAATGAAATTTAAAAGAAAGATGTAGTATTCAAGAATGAAAACTGCCGTACTTGCTTTTTTTGGGCTTTTGATGATTTAGCCTTGAATTATTCATAGGTTAGACAGATACTGGACATTGGGCTCAGATACTGTGTTTATCCTAGAGAATTTACAAAAAAGTTAAGACTCAGTCTCTTTTTTAAGTGTTTTTAAGCTTCTTTAAGAGTAGTTCAGTAAATAATATTTTTTGAGACTTGCAACTTCAGAAGATGAGCATTGCTAAGTCAGTAAAAGTCTACGTTGAACTGATCTTTCACTAGGTGTCCGAGTTGATAAGGCTTAATGCATTTTAAATGTTACTAAAGTAATTGCTTCCGTTAAACTGTGTTACACAGTTTGAACAGAGTATTCCTTGCTCAAGAAATCCCTACAGTAGTAATGTTTGTATTTGACTTGAACTCAACAGGAAGGTAGAACTGTTCCTTCCTTCTGCTCTAGTTTATCAGGGAAGGGAACTGCTGAGTTCAAGAAGCCAATTCAGGTGCTGTCAGCAATTCTGATACATAGCATGGATGCAGCCAGGATGCCATAGAGAAGGTCTTGCAGTCTGCATGGCCCCTCTTTATAATAGGCCTACACTTGCTAGAAGTCACTAATAAGTCCACCAGAGACTGGAAGTTTGCTATATCTCTTGAGTGTGGCTAATTCCTTAAATCGTGTGAAGTTGTAGTGCTTAAGGAGAAATAGTGACGTTTTTATTTGTCACAAAATGCAGAAATGCAATATACAATGGGGATTATCTGTGTTATTTTCTTTCCATGTCAGAGATTCAGAGTCTTCCATAGGTGATATAACTAGAAGAAATGTATATGTTTCCGCTGTTAATTGTATCCTTATCTAGAACTGACAAGTTTACTTTATTCATACCAACCTTCCCACCTAATTTTCACTAAAATGCTAAAAACATATAATAGGAAAAGACTCATGATATAGGCTTGTCACACAGGACACAAAGGGCAAGCAGACTCCTACAGAGAGATTTTGAGGACCAAAAACCAACATTAAACACCTGTCTCGTCCCTTCTGTTGAAGGAGTGTGTGGTTATATGCATGTTCAAATGACTCCTAGAGACAAAATTTGGACTAAATCTGGTAGGACTGCTGTTTTTCCGGTTGCATGTGTTACTTGTCTTGTGTGTAACTGTAGGCAGCTGAAGACAGAGGAGGGGTGTTGGGGAAGGAAGGAAGGTTGGTTCACTGACTTGCTAGCACACACAAGGCTTTTGACAGCAGTAACCTTGAGTGGGGCACAGACACCATTCGTAAATGTGTTTAGATTTCTATTCAGTTTTGTGCCAAAGTATGCACCAGCAAGCCTAATATCAGGTAAAGCACCTTTTGTACTCTTTGATGTTTAAAAATAATATATTTGTGAAACAGACCAATAATACATAACACTGGAAATGGGTGCTTCTTCACAAAAGTACACATGTAAAAAAAAAAAGAAACAACATTTGTGAGTTTGTCTTTTAAGCAAGTCTGAAAATGATAACTATGTAATACAGTTTCCAGTTGTCTGTCCTTTATAATTTTAAATAGATCTGCATTTTAACTTTATTTATTTGCCAATTTTTATATACTTTAAAGTTACACTTTTGAACTCAACCTAACTTTTTATTTTCCTAGGCTGTTACAAAACAGAATTTCAGTATTCTTGTAGGCTGCAGAACTTCATTGAATAGTCCTTTGTCTCTTCATATGGACCAGTTACCACTAGTGAGTCTGCAGTCCCCTTTTTACTGTACTCTTCCAATAAATGTAAAATATTTGTATGAAGCTGTCTCATTTTATTGCGTATTTACAGGTTTTGCTTATTCACTTGCTTCTGTAATCAAGTGGAAGATCAATTCTAGTAATATCGCTCTTGGGAATAGCTGGAATTCAAAATATTTCACAAAGAAAAAAAATCTACTTTATTTGAATTTTTTGGCAATTTCCAGAGTCAGTATCTGTGTGATCCTCACTCACAGTTAGGCTGTCACTTTCGTTTACCTTTTGTATATCAGAAGGCATTGAAAGAAGGAGTAACCTAGTAGGCAGAAGCAAAAGACACGTTGAAACAGGCTGAGAACTTTGGAGCTGGAGCTCTGCAGTTTTGAGGATGTTACACCATGTATTTCTCTTCAAGTCAGAACTGTTTTAAGAAGCTAGGCACTGAAAAGCAAACATGCATATTCTGCACCTCAAAAGCAAAGCAAGATCTACAAGCATTCCCAGTTAAGAGCACTGCAGCAGTCTAAAGGCATATCCAAGCTTTATACTGTTTCTTTTACATGATCTAGTGCTCTGCTTCCTTTAAACTTAAAAAAATCTTATTACTCACATTCTAAATACAAGTTGCATTTTAAAGGATATTTTTTAAAGCTACTTTATGCTTTGAATGAAACCAATCTCCATAATGATTGCAATTTTCACCGCTCTTTGATGCAATTTTTTGATTCTCAGAATCCCTTCTTAATATAAAGACTGTGATACCAAAATTATGACTGATATAAAAAATTGGAATCATTATGCCTTAAAAAAAATTTAGCTAATCGTTTGAGATCTCATGGCTACTGTAAACTATGAACATCCTGTTAAAGAACTTATTGCACTGCCTTATCTCCCTTCAGATGCACTTTGTTTAAGCAGCCAACAATGGGTAGGAAGACAAGGGTTCTTGTACCTGTACCCTTACACGGTGTTAAGCACACTGTGTGTCAGTACAGCACTGCCATTTGCAAGACTTTGTGCCTGACTGAAGAAGGCGTTAACAAAGAAGCAAGTTTATGGCACTAGTTCATAAGTAAGATTGAGGTACAGTTTTTGCATCTTCATGTTTTGTGGTGAAATACTATTGCTACCTCTTATAAACTCAATGAGGTAGTTTTCCCCTGCATCTCCCAATAATCATAAAAGGGACAGATGCAAGTCCAAAGCTCACTCCCTGAATTTACCAGAAGAAGGTAACAGAAGTTGTCTTCTGAAACAGAAGACAGCACAGCATGGGATTGCACATAGCTCTGGTACAGTTCTGCTGAGAGACTAATTTATTAGCAGGATAATTTTAGAAAAGGTTACTGCAAGTAAATCTGTTCTGCTCAGTGATGCCTGGCCTCCAAATAAGAAAAACATGTTTGAAAACCTGCTAGTGTGAAACACTGAGCAGCACCAGGTCACCAAATTTCCTCGTTTGAAGTGTCATAGCAGTTAATTAAGAATGAGGCTAAAGAAAGTAGCCTTCAAGGTGATCAGGGTCTTTGTATAATCGTACATTTTTTACAGTTCGGAAGCAGATTTAAACGGGTTGGAGTTTAGAAGATGTTGAAGTTGATAAGACTCAGAAAATTCCAAAGGACATCAACCACGTAAGGACCACTTTAAATGGCCCATCACAGCATTTCTATATTTTTGAGATGCCCTCTTTAATCATTCAGGCACATCTTCCCCTAACAAACCTAACAGCCTGCAGCAAAATCGTCCCATGCAGCAGAACAATACAGCCCAATTCCAACACGACCATAACGCCTCATTTCATATTTCAGTTCAAGTTTTCCGCTTGGGACTTTTCCTGCCTAGCTGACTTGTGAACCCAAACCTCCAGGTACTGTACAAATGGCAAAACTCCACACAAAAGACATTTGGGCACAGAAGTGTTGATACTGGATAGCAGTGCTTGCATCCATCCCGTTTTTTCTAATCGCCCAACATTTGTATGTCAAAGCTAGATAAGTTTTTTTTCTCTGCAAGTGACAGAAATACCTCCCTTCCTTTTAGATCCAAACATTATGCATGCCAAGATGTTTAGTACTCAGGTACAAAAATTCCTTTGAAGTTTGGGAGAAATATTGTTTTGTTAAATGAGGGAGAGACATTAATCTTCCTGAGACACACAGAAGAGATGCACAGCTGAGGAGTCAAAGCAGAAGTATGTGCCTGCCTTCAGCCTGATCTAAGGGATTTGGGGAGTTTGTGGAAGAGCAGGCAGGGGGGAATTGTTTCGGGTGGTGGATTTTTTTCTTTTCCAGCATATTCAGTTTAGTGGCACACTGGGTCTGCTGAGTTCCATGAATGTTGGTCCTGGGTCACCTCCACACTGTGCTTAACTCAGGCCAAGGACCATACAGAGCTTGAAAGCCAAGTATTCCTGTATTTAAAATGTTTGGTGGATCTATCCCCCAAAACGAAATAGGTCTGAGGAAAAGCAGTGATAAGTCACACTTGCTCACTGTCCCAAGGACCATCACAGGTCACCGAGTATGAAATTCCAGCAGTGCCAGAATTACAAGTTTCTGAAATGAAAATGGCTTGAAGGACTGTGTGGTCTCCATCACACACAATCACTGAGGCTACTCTGCAGCTAGATGTCAGTCCACCTTCAAGTTGTGTTCTAGTCATATGAAATGCAAAAAACAGTACTTCACTGATATATTCTGAATTGTACACTTTTCACCTCAAAGGACATGATACAGATAACCACAGAGAAAACCAAGGCAATGACACATGCACATGCCACTAACCCTGCAACACACAGAGCTCTTCTTTAATGCAGTTGCATCAGTATTCATCTCCTCCTCTGTTCCTCTCCGTTCCTTGCAAGTCTGGTTTACTAAAAGCACTGCTGGAAAACAGTCTGCAGAAATGCATCTGGACTAAACAGATAGCTCTGTGTTAAGAATGCAGAATAATAAGACACTGTGCTCTAATTCTCTAATAACTTAGTTCCTACAGCTGCAAATGACCTAATATTCTGCAAACACAAGTTGGGGAGGAATAAAATCAAACTACTAGCTAGCTTTGAATCCTCAAAAGAATAGACTGGCATTTGACCATGCTGTAATGGAAAGAAGCATGCATCTTCAGCACGCATTTTCAACTCATGATGTATCAGTTCTCTGACAGCTGGAGGAAAAATGAGATTGCATTAGCAACAGCTGGTGTGTATTGAAATCTTTTCCTACTTCCTCTCTTAAAAGCTCGCATTGCTAAGTGTAATTTGCTAAAGAAAAGGCACAGAAAAGGGTAAGTATGATAATCCAAATGCTAAAATTTAGTCTGTGTAATCAGCAGCCATGAAAGCCCATCCTGTTAACACTAACACACAGAAGTCACAGCCACTGTAAAGTTAGAGGAGCGCATACCAAGCCCTTACATAAGAATTTTGACTCCTAAAGACCCTTGCTTATCTAAACTTATAGCCTTGTGGATTCAAAAAAATCCTTTTCAATACTCTATAACTCTGAGTTGGAAATGAAAAAAAATGCAGTGACGTAGATCTAGCTGGATATTATTAGAGCACCTTCTCATATGACAGTGCTAGATCGGTAGTTTCCATTTTGCTCACAGTTATGGACCCAGGGGTGAAGTTTCTAATGTCTGGGCCTGACTAGGGGTCCTTTTTTTGCTATGCAGCTTATTTACTGAGAGATACCTTGACTTTCTGTCTTTCCCCAGACTTTAGGTGGACCTGACCTGGGGAGTGGGACCAGGTGAACCAGGGGTGGTCAAGTCCACCTGAAGTGTGGGGAAAGACAGAAAGTCAGTCTCTCAGTCAGCTGCATAGCATAAAAATAGGGGTATTCACAGAAAAGCAGGTGTCAAAGAATCAACCAGCAAGTTGATGGGGCAATTCCAAATTTTTACCATGGACAGTTTGGTTATATTCTAAACTATATGCAAAGACTAAATTTTACTTGACATGGGGACTGAAACCAAACTGCTCCCTCACTTAGAAGCCTCAATGTTTGATTTCACATTTGAAGTAGAAGTAAGCTGGTTTTTACATGAATACAAATTTGTAGATTTAGTCATTGCATCCAGTCTACTGCATGCAGATCTTCCACTGGTGGAGGTACAGCAAGCCATGTAGGTTTTTATTTTCAGACCCTCCTGGTGCTTCTAAGGTGAGACATGGCCCTGTATCTCTCACCTTTCAGGGCTAACGCCAGAGGTATCTTCAGAGTACACCTCCTGAGTAAACCTTGTCCAAAACACAGTCAGGGACATGACTTCTCTCTCCTGCAGCCACATAAATAGCCGAGTCTGGCTCACTAGCCAGCTACTGGCCTTCTCTTTTTGAAACCTGCCCTGATTTGGGGCTAAGGGTTGGGTCTCCCATACGGCGGGGCCACCAGCATCTCTCCCCAGCTGCAGACATTTGGGAACAAAGTTACCTGGAGTCAAAAATCACAGCCTGTTTTACACGGGAGTGTTCACTGGGCTTAAAATCAAGCCAGCACAAAGCCCAAGGTAAGAGGTGGGGAGTATGTTCAGTGTGTTCCTTTCAGAAGTCGGTGTGTTTTTGGAGCAACTCTGCCACTGAAAATTGCTGGAAGTGCATGAGCCAAGCACCCTCTTGTGACCAGGGCAATGCCTTACCGCTCTCCCTGAGCACAAAGCCCTCCCTTGGCATTGGCAGTAAATGGGGAGGACAGCAAGCATTTCCATTATGTCAAATTAGAAGACATTTACAGTACTTCAGCACAAACACACACCTCAGGCATACTTGGATCTGCAACAGCAGGCCCAGCTTCAAAGCCTCTTTTTAAAAC
The DNA here is from genome assembly GCA_011057875.1 of Pterocles orientalis. Lineage (NCBI taxonomy): Eukaryota > Metazoa > Chordata > Aves > Pterocliformes > Pteroclidae > Pterocles > Pterocles orientalis. The sequence continues at coordinate 1,382,905 of WKFP01015020.1, forward strand.
TAGGAGAGCTTCTCAGCCAGCTGCCTGTGACACTGCTGTCCCAGCAGGGTTTCATATAGCACTGTAAGACAGAACATTCTGCTTTCTTGCTATGACGTATGTGGTAGGATTCCTGCTTGATATCTCCTTCAGCCAGCACTCCCTCAGCCTCAGCAGCTCTGCCAAGATTAGCTTTTTTCTTTTTTTTTTTTTTGAACAGCAGTAGTGTTTGAGGAGGAAAACTGTGAAAAACCCTTGCTATTAGAAGCAGTCTGACAGCTTTGAAGAGGCTGTAAGCCATGCCTGACTTTTCCTACAGTAGCTGAAATTTCAGATACAAGTGATGTTTTTAATAGTCTAGAACAAAGAGTTTCGATTGTTATTTGTACTAGCTAACATGTTTCATCTCCACTTTTCCTTTGCAGGAAATGCAGGTAAGGCCATGCATTCCAGGACAGAAAATAATTCCCATTGAACTTCTCTCTAAGCTCCTCTCTTTTGATCCTGTCAGATTCACTCTTCATACAGGCATTTATATGAGACTCCTTGGACAACAAATGCATTTTCCTGGCAAGTGTTCAACATATTATGATAACAAATCATGAGGTTTCCTTAACGAGCTGAGCAGTGGAGAGTTATCCACAGACAGCCCCAAAACTTGCCAGGTCCCATCTCCACTGGTTACACTCACATGTAAAGAGCCTGCAGAAGAGGGCCTGCATACGGCACAACACCCTCCTCCTTGTAACCACTTGACAGACTTCATTCAAAAAAATATCCAGGGCAAGGCACGTGTCAAACTGCTGGATCTTCTAAAACATGCTGAGCTAATCCAGGCAGAAACAGAGCTGTTGACATCCACCCTCCCCTTTTTTCATTTTTTGGAAAGTCAGTCCCTTCAAAAGGGTATGCCAGCCTCCAGTTGCCAGGCCTTTGGTGCAGAGCACATGGAGAAATTTTCAATGTGAAGCAGTGCACAAAAAGCACATTAGGGTGGTGTTTGGGACAGTAATAATCACACTTTCACCCTCCGACCCCATGGATCTGAAATTTTCCTGTGTTGTGAAAGAGCTGCAGACCCGAGGAGGTCTAAGAGGAGCAGGCAGGCAGGGCTGTTCCTCAGATAAGGGGTGGCTGGATAAGGGCAGCGCGGACTGCTCTCCCAGTGTAAACATCCTGTAGGTATTTACATTAAACAGCCACTGGAGTAAAACACAAATGCTGAACATTTCTGGGACACTTAACCATGCCTCAAGGTTAACCAGTCCTTCCACAAGTACTAAAATTCCTCTTTGGAGACCCAGACACAACCACTTCCCTCCTCTGGCCCCTGAAGCTTTTATTTTCACAACAAGGGGAGACAAGTGGAGATAAAAGTCCTTGCCCAGCAGCTGTGAACTTAGCTTTCTCAGCCTCCACGGCTGCAAGAGAAGCTTTAGCAAGACCTTGTGAAGAAAGTGAATTGGCACCCCTGTTCAAGATGTGGCTACTGAACACCCCAACACCCAGTTCAAGATGTGGCTACTGAACTGGGGAACACATCAAGCCCCATTTTCGGGCTCTCAGATAGGCTTCATCCAGAAATGTGTGAAACACTTGGCTAGCGTGGAGGCAGCATGGAACCTTCCCCTTCAACAACCAACGTTTATAGCCTTCAGCAGCCTGCACTCCACTCCTCAGTAGCTCCTGCCCAGCATCCTGCATCCTTCCACACATCTGTCCCCCTCTCCTGTGAGCTGAAAGACACCACCTGAAAGCCAGAGACTACAGGTGATTCTGCAAAGCATAAACAGCCTATGCCACAGTCTGTCACTCAGGGATTATTAGGTTTTTTGGTAGAAATCCTCCAATTACAAAATCACTGTGAAATGCAAGATCTAGGTGAGTTTAAAACTAGGAAATGGGAAAATCCATGCAGCCTTTTAATTTTTCTTCAGTTTCTTCATGATCCACTTGTAAGCAGTTTCTGCTTTGCAGGCTGATGCTCATCTACACTGTTTTACAGGAACTTTTATTGGGGGGGATTGAGGGTTCATTTAAGGGTATATTTCAGAAAAAAATTGTGCCATACAATTGCAGAAAAGCCGAAGTTCAGGCAGTTTTAAGTTCAGCTATTCAATATTAGAAAGAAAACACTAAACTGTTGGATCTTGCCTTTCATACAGTGTTATCACCACGAATTCATAAGGCATTTTAAAGCCCTGATGGTTACCTGCAAACACACCATCCATCTCTTAAAGCCCAATTTCAACACTCAGTCCTAACATTGACTGGAAGAGGGTCTGGGAGCCCAGTCTGTTTTAGAGGTACTCACACCACTGCCAGGTGGGCAGGAGACCTTCTCCCATCTTCCTTGCAGCCTCTTTTCACCAGACAAAGGCGATGTGCACACCCAGCTCAAAAGCTGCAGTCACAGACCAGGGTGAGAGGATGCCCCTGTGCCCAGTACGAGCCCCTGGCACGCTGAGACAGGCCAATCAGTGGCTTCTGACATGGCTCAGGGTCGGGTGCTGCCCACCATCCTCAGCCCTGCCTGCAATATCTCCCCCTTCCCTGGGACTTCACACCTGAGAGGATGTGCCTTATGCAGAGCAAAGTGAAAGTTCCTTCCCCTCCATCTCTTTTTCACATTTCAGAGGGCTGATGGTAAAGTCAGACTGGAGCAACAGAATGAAAGAGCCAACATTTTATTACTTGAACCAAGCACCTGATTATCATGGGGAAAAAATTTTAAAGCCGTGTAGTTATTACCTTCATTTACAATAAAAGTAGCCTTGACTCTCCAAGACATCTTGGGGTGTGCCTGCTGTGAGGTTTATGACAGCTTACACATCAGAAATGCATTTCCCTAAAACTTCGTGAGGCAAGCAAAATTTGACAAACATCAAAAATCAGAACATAGCCTTTCTTTTATTCTTGGTTGTTATTAATATTCTTCAGCCACAGGGATATCAAAGTTGTGGTGGCGATGGATGCAATTTAGCTGCTCCCTAGAGATGGCTTTAGAAAATGCATAATCAAGTTTATAAATGAACAGCTGGCCTGCACAGCAAGGTGCACTCTGCCTTTCCCCAAAATGAATAATGAATTGCATGTACTCTGCATTAAAAAGAAGATTGACATTCCTCTTAGAAACCATTTAGACTTTCTTTCATTAGAGTCTCATTTCTTTCACGTGTTAAAAGACAAACTAATGCCTGGTTGTTGCTTAATACGTACCTAACTTTTACAAGTAGTACCCATGCCTGAGCACCAACAGAGACGGAATGTCAGGGAGGTGGCTCCCAGCCACAGGCCACAGTCAGGCACCCGAATCAGCAACAGTTGGTGAATATCAGTCTGCCCAGATTCTGTGGAGCCTTTAGTGCCGACAGCCATGAGCAAGTCCGAGACTCCAGCCTTGGGTTTTGTCCTTTACTGGTCAACAAATTTATAATCTCAGCAAAATGGCAACTATTTATGTTTATATTGAGCAGAAGTATTTCATTGCAGGAACAGAAAAACAAATTCCAACACCACATCTATTTCTTCTCAAACTTGGTCATCTGTGTGATCCAGGAAAACAGTTTGCTCGGGCCCGAGGGTATTTGTTCACTTTCCATTGGCCTTTCAATCTATAATGTGGTTTCTCAGGTCTCTGTGTGGAAATGATTTGTGACTCTCATATTCCCATTGAGAATAAGCGATGCATCATATAGCCTCCAGCAAAAGCTGCACTATGACAGGTCCTTTGAGGTCAGATAGGCTACTGTAATGCTTCAAATGGGCAGGCACGTCATACCTACATTTCTTGTGATTCCTCACAAAGCAGAGAAAGCAAGCAGAAAGAAAAGGAAGACAATGTGGATACTAGAAGACCCACCCTCCACAGGGGCACAATTTCTTCAATCTCTCAATAAATCTCATTTCCTCCTCCTTCCCCTAGGAAATGTTGACCTTCCCCTGACAAATGTCAGGAAGCCTTTCCTGGGGTTCCTAGGTGTGCCTGGTCAGATTTCACTTGCGCTTACGTTTCAATTTCTTATTATCAGACATGCTTGGAAAACAGCAAGACGGGAACGAGAACGGCACCATTGCTCAGATCTGGCACAAAGATCTATGTGGATTTTGGTTTTTTCTGATAGTGTTGGTTTTGTTTAGGAGAGAGTTGTGCCAAGAGTATCGTAGAATATATTCAGCAACGCCATAAGCTAGGTGAAAAAGTGCACCTGTGGGAGCATGTAGAAATACTGCTAGGCTTTGTGCTACATGTGTTCTGCAGGAATTCAGCACACAGCCCCAGGCTGCATAACATTGCTGTAGGCTGGCAGCGTCCCTGCACTTTTTAATGAGTTCAGCAAAAGACCAATAATCCTCTCTGCACAGGTTGTAACACACACACACACTTTTCTGGGCACTTCAAGCTTTTGATGCTAGACAGATGCAAAACTAAACACACCACCCAACAGTCCTGTTATATCACTGTTCGTATAATGACTTTCCTCTTTTCACTACAGGACACGATAAAGTCAGTGCAGGCCTGGAACATCACGTGTGTATGTAAGCCAGAGAACATTATGCAGACATCCTGGCACCTAGTTCTCTTTCTGGCACTGAGGCCATAGATGGCAACACCGTGTTGTACAACACTCCCTTTTTCAGGTCTCCCCAGCACTTGAGTAGCCCTCTAGTAATATAGTTAAGGATCCTGGCTGCCAAGAGCCTACTGGGAAACAGAGCTTTATTCTGCTGACATACATACAGCTGTAACCCCAGGCAAGAACAGCAGCTGTTCCAGTGTCAGTTCCCAAACTGGTGATGACCATCACTGCCACACTGCCCTCCATTTGGCAGTCATCCCAGATGGCATGGCCAAACGGGTAAAAGCAATTGCTTTTTAGCTCTGAGCATCCCTTCTCTTACTCTTGTTGCTGTAGCCATGAAGACAAGGGAAATGTGACCCGAACATGGGGTTTAGCAGTTGCTCCTCTCAGAAGGCACCAAAGCTCAGTTCTGCACATTCAAGGCAATGCTTGAATCTCATTTACCTCATTGTACTGGGGGCAACACAGAGTTGCTTATCACAGCAGGTAGTGCCTTCACTTCCGCATTCTGCTTCTTGAGTATTGAACTGTGCTTGTCTCCTGTTCTCAGATCACCTACCAAATTTTAACATCTAGACTTTATGACAATGTACTTTGTTTCTTAATTTCTAAAAAAGCTCATAGAATCATAGAATCATTAAGGTTGGAAAAGACCTCAAAAATCATCAAGTCCAACCGTCAGCCCACACCACCTAACTCACTAAGCTCTTTCCATGCCTACAAAGTAATTTGTCTTAAAATATATTTTTAAAGGGAGCTGTAGACAAGAATCAGTTACTAAAACTTAAATATTTTTCTTCATGTGGGAAGCTTTCTTCCCCTCAAAAATAATACCACAGCCTCATTAGGAACGAGCCTATTCTTGCTGTGTTTTCTGCTGAGCCTCTGGAGAAATGCTGCATAATCTAGGAATGAGGAGGGCATTATGGTAGTTATGTGGTGCTGACACTCCGTATGCAGAGAGCAGACAGTTATTTGCATCCTCCCTTTTGAAGGCAAGGTTTTTTTTCCACAGGGAGACCAATTTATATTTCAGAAAACACATTTTCAAGTCTTCCTCTTTTGTTGTTGTTTCTGATAATAGACTAGTACACTGCAGCATGTCAAGTGGAAAAATTACAGGAGGCTGACATGCTATGCCATTCAGATCAGTTCACATTACAGTGACTCAGCTGTGGCAGCGCTGCCAAAAGGAATGGCTTGCTAGCAAAGCCAGGACCTTGATGACCTTGATGAAAGTCATCAGAATAAGGGACAGAATTATTCAATGGCTGGGTACACCCAGGGACAGATGCCTGGTTAGTCCTTCTGATCAAAATAGTTTCCTGCATGGTTTTTATTCCTCTCTTTAACAAGGAGGCTGAATAATCATCAGTAGTCCTTAATACTCATTTAGGGAGCAAGCCAGTACAAGCTAGTAAGAGGCATTGTGCGGGACCTGAAAAGTAACACCAGCCTCACCTTCCCAGTAAAATCTGAAAATAGTTGCTCTTTCATCATTCTCCTTGGCAGTTGGTGTCACGAAAGAAGGAGTTTGGCCCCCCCATATGCTTCTCCAACTCTGTAAATGCAACTACTCACACTAAACAAAAGGTAAAAAGATGTTAGATTTTCAGACATCTGAGATGTTTACTGCTTTTACTTGTTTTGAAGGAGGACTTATTACATGCCTATGGTTGTTTATTTGAAAATTTGTTTATAAATGCGAATTCTGAGGAGCAAAAAAACAGCCACCAACTTTCAAAGGTTTGGATGGTTTTAAAATGCAACTGTCTTTATAAGTAAATGAAACAACCTATAGACAGGCAGCTCAGGCACAAATATAGCTTTAGAGGAAAAGGGCTGGTAGTGTAAGTAGTACACAGTGCATGGTTGAGCTGAGTGCCACACAGAAGCACAGGGCTGTGAAACACAGGATGCCCTATAAGAGCTGCTGCTCAAACCCAATTTTGACCTGCACAGCTGGTCTACATTGTAGGGACAGCAGGGCAGAGGGGAGGAAAACACATGTGGCACCTTCCCTTCTAAGGCAGCAGACCCATTTTACACCAAGTGCGTCAAGAATATCATGATTAAGCATCCAAGAAAAACTCCTGACTACCCTGCCTGTGCATCCAGGAGGTCAGCTGTACCCTGCTGCCTTTGATGGGTTGTGTGCCATATTACGTGTCAAAGGATTTAGATGGCTCTGTAGCAAATGTTTGTGGTAAAAACTAGGGGAAAATATTCCAGAAACATAAGGCAGAACATTGCAATAAGGACCCATACCCCACCTCTTCGAGATGGCATATTGATGCTTTTGTTAATATTTAAGTCTTCTCCTCAGAAGTCTGCCTACATTCACCACCAAGTCTTTTCCTCCATTATCAGCAAGAGGTCTAACCAGTTGCAAATGGCAATTATCCTTTTATATTACTGAGAGCTTTCTGTTTGGATATCATCCACACACTTTTTTTTTTTTCTTTAAGAAGGCACTCACCAACTTACATGGTTGTGAAAGGAAATAAAGCAGCGGAATGAAAGTGAAACCCTGTGTTGAGCTGTAGTCTTTACTAACAGTTTCTGTACTTCTCCAAATAGAACTGTAAATGTTTTTAGGTAAGAAACAGGACCAACTGTCAAGTTAAGTCAACATGTATTACTTGTGCATTAGCAAAGATTATTCCACAATTCAGTTCAATCCTCACAGTCAGTCTTCAAACAGAGGGAGAATACAAGAAAATGTAGGTTTTGCTAAATGAAAAACACATCCACTGATGTGTTTTTCATCACAAGAGATGCACTTGACAAACTACATCCTTGATGCCCAAGGGATTTAAAATTGGATTTTGTGCAAACATTATTCAATCTGATATTTTTCTTCCGTGATCATCCTGTAGGCAAGCAGAGCCAAGAGGGACAGGAGGCCAGGGGTGTTGCAGCCCTTCTTCCCTTCCCTTCCCTTCCCTTCCCTTC
>WKFP01015020.1:1390441-1432100 GCA_011057875.1 Pterocles orientalis
TCCCTTCCCAAATTGAAGGCAATATATTGAAGGTTTTTCAGTGACTCAGTGACTACTGGAACTGAAAAGGAAGGCAATTAAGTTTCGTGGGGTCAGATGGTGGGAGGCTATCAGCACCAGAGCACAGCCACTTGAAGCTCAGTCTGTCTCAAAGCCTACAATGGAACAAGTCTGGAAGCACCTGTGCAATGCTGTATTGATGTCCCACCCTGCTTCCATAAATCCTCCCTGTCTCAGCTGCCTCCTTGCTTGCCCTAGTGCATAAAAAATACATGAACAGTCAGTAGAAAATGTTATTTAAATCTCCAAACACAACAGTTTTTGTCTATTCTTCTTTCCCAAAACACAGGCACTGCTTCTCTCAGAGATTTCACTTCAATCTCCAACTTTATTTTATATGCATTTTTTTCTGAAGTTCCTTTTTCAGTCTCTGCTGTAGTGCTTGCCGACAGCTCATTATTTCTGTTTGAGAGAAATCACACTCGCACAGTGCACGGCTGTCATCTTTCTCCATTTCCAGTTTTAAAAAAAGGCATAGAGCAAATTATTACACAGAGGTGAGCAAGAGGAGACAGAGCTTCTCTAATACCCTCCTGTCCAAATGCTAACATTTTAAATCAAGCTCAGATGATTGGACTGTGCTTCAGCAACACTCAACACAGATGAGGGGGAAAAAGTACAATACAAAGCTTTTTTAAAAAACAAATAATTATCTAACCTGTAAATTTGTACTTCCTGCCTTAATTAAGTTAGGCATGAACAGCTCTGTTACTGGTAGCATCCAGCCAGTAGTCAGACCCCTGTGCAAGGGCTGCCCAGGGCCTTTGGACAAGAGGTGAGCCTCCAGGGCAGGTGGACTTAGCAGGCAGACAGCTCTCACCCATCAGGGCCACGTCGGCTCAGAGCAATGAAGTGGCAGCCTGCTTTCCAGCCAGTCCCATGGTTTCATCCATCATGCACACCCCTCACCTGTTCATAAAACTTGTAATAAAAATAATATTTGACAAGCTGAAGTAGTGTGTCTGACTTTTAAATGCATCTCCGTTTCATCCTGTCCAGGCTGTTGAAGACACCAGAGAGTCTCGCTAGATTATATTTTTTTCTATGTCTTTTTTTTTAAGATGGAGGTACTGTTGTTCAAACATTTTTGGCCTGCTTTGTGGCTTTTTTGATCTTTTTTTTTTCTTTTTTTTTTTTTTTTTTTTTTAAAAAGCAAAAATCCAGTGATATTGCTTAAAGGATAGTTTGTATCTCTTGACCGGGTATTGAAAAGGTTGTAATGCAAAACTCTGGCTTTTGCACTGCTTATGTATGACACCCCATCCTCTCTAATGGTTCCTGGTAATGGCAGTCCTAGATGACACAGAATAAACTTGCAATCCCAGAAGCATATTACGTAAGGACCTTTAACTTCAGATCAGTGCAATTGTTGAAATATTGAGAGCTAATGTAAAGTGCCTTGTGTTCAAAACTTGTGTGCGACTGATCAGTCTCCGTACGGCTTGTTCCACTAATGTCTTGTCTAAAATCACACCTTGCTCTAAATGACTCTGGTAGGCATGCCAGCAAGTGCTAAAGCTATACCTTATGATATTTGCTAGTATACATTTTGATCAAATGCAGAAAATTCATCGTCTACAAGGATCTAAACCTATAGTTTCTTACAGGTCCAGCTGAAGTATACCTTGGATCAGTGAAATGTGTCTGGATTTCTGAGGATACCAAACTGGTGACTTGAAGCACAGGTTATTGCTTTGGAAAAAGTAGCCAGACTTTATTAGCGCGACTTCACATAATCTATAATCTAAATTATGGCTTTAAATGATAATTTTTGCCTGAGCTGTTCATTAGCTTACTAGAAATAGCTTTGGGATGAGATAAAGTCTGTGGAAGTATTAGATGTCTGTGTTTGTTTCTAATGTTGTTTTTCAGCCTAAGAACGTACTAGGTTCAAGAAGAAGGACTTACTTTATCAGAAGTGAAACGTAATGGAATTGTCTTTCACCCTGTTTTTAAGGGTGGAATCGAGGCCTTTTGCAGGATATGGATCCTCTAGTCTAAGCCCTGTAGTATCTTTACCTTGAATTATGTGTGGTGTAAGTCATCTGCCACAGTGACAGCACCTCTTTTTTTTTTAAGGTATTCATACTGACATTGGTGCAGCTACTTGCCAAGGAAATTAACCACTGTACGAGGAATGGAAACAGAAGCTGGTCCTTGCATATGTAACAACCAAGACTAAATCCTACCATGCAATGAACAATCCTGCTATCTTTGTCTAACTTCTTCTCCACCCCACGACAAAACAAAGCCTTCACCAAAGTGGCACTAACTTCGGCCTTGGTGACTTATGTTATTGTCCTCTACTTTGTACAGCTCATGTTGCAGTACAAGCTTTTCTTTTCATCTACTTACTGGCACGTTTGCTACACAGTTTTCAGTCCTGGAATATGCATACAGAGGCTGTTTTCCAAAGCAAAATGACAATAATCTCCTTATACAGTGGAATTTTTGTTTTCCCCAACATTCCAGTCAGCATCAACACTTTATCCAAAAGTACATTGATGGAAGTAAAATTGCACCCTAGCAGCTGTGATGCTGTCAGTCATTGCAGGGTGATGTTTAGCACAGAAATCCTTCTGTACAGCCTTCCCATGCAATGATCTCCAGCAGGCCACCTATTTGCGCTGACTGATGATAGAATAGCCTTAATTTGAGGATAAGTCGACAAAAGCAATTTTTAAGAGGCAAGAAAATGAGCAATTGAGCTATTTGATGTAAATGCAGCAAAGAGGCTGTTTTACTGTTGCTTTACAATCTAGGATCAATGGAAAACAAAAGCAGAAGACATCCATCACAGTCAGAGACACCACTAATACTTTATGTGGAGGAGGAAAAATCATGCAAGAATATTTCTGTAAACATCCTGTGCAAGCACAGCAGTCATGTATCTGGATCGCACAATGATATAAAGAGAGACAATGCGAAAGAACATCTGTATTCACTAATTTATTTTTGCCTTTAGACAAATGGGTGTTTATATATCTCCTATCTTAGCCATGCCTCCTAAATATGCAACTACAACTTTTACAACAGGGTATTTTACAACAGGGTATTTACACAGGTAAACCATGCTGCCTTTCCTTAATGCCTTTGTCTTCCTGTGACAGTAAGCTAGAGCAAGGGACAGCAAAGATGTAGGACAGCAAAGATTCAAAGAAACAGACAATTCTACATGTCCTTGCAAGGTACAGCTCTACTTCAGAGGTACTAGGGACATTGAAAAGGTAGTATCACAATATTAGGCACAGTTAATATTTATTACTGGCTGAAGTTAAGAGACTGTGCTTCTGGACATCCACTTTACCTCTTCCAGGGTTATAATCTTCCCTGGCTCCTCTTGGTTTAGTGCTTTTCCACACCCAAAAGAGGAATTTTTCCCAGGTGAGCTAGTGGATACCATGCTTTTCCATCCTCCTTGTCATTCGGCACTCCAAAATCTTATATCTAATTCCTCCACAGGATTGCTCATTGAGTTGTAGAGCTAAAATGGAAGCTGGCTGTAAATATAGTTGGAATGCCTCTTCTTACACAGGAAACAATTAGCAGATAATTTTTTTTTAAAGAGAACTTGTGCTGCAGTGGAGAGGACATGTGCCCCTTGGTTAATTTTGTAAGACAGGCAACGGATTTGCCCAGGGTGCTCCTGTATATTTCTGGGGAAGAACTGCTACATTTGTCTGCAGTACATTGCAGTTATGTCCAGAATAGGGTATGCTTTAGCTTTCAGGGAGGGGTGAAATTATTCTTGGAATACTGTGTTGGATACAAGGGATTGTATTTCTGATTGTTTTGTTTTGTTCTACAAGCAAACAACATGCTCTTAATAGCTGCTTTTATTCTCTACTGACCTGTTCTGTCCTGATTGGAAGGTTGAAATGTGGAAATGCATGGCCAGAAGAGAGAACATGGAGGATAACTGACAAGTAGCTTTGTCAACCAGAACACAAATAACTTGCTGAGCAAAATATTTTCATTGCTAATTTGCAAAAGTGAAAATGTGAGAACAGAAATGTTCTGTGGAACAGGAGCAGGGAGAGGGGAAGCATGCTCTGAAAAACATGTAGTAGGCTACGGAAAGAAGTTGGGAATGATTCAACAAAAGCAGAGGATGTTTTTCCCGCACTCAAATACAGAAAAAAATTACCAAATGCTTTATTCCTTCTTCACATAAAATAGACCTTTAGTAGATCAGTTAGATTGTAGTTACTGTAACATCAATTTCAAATGTTTACTTCCTGGAAGCAGTTTCTCGTGTTCTTACAATGATCAAAGAACTAATCAGGATTGCACAAAATTTATTTCAGCCTACTTATATTATGAATTTGATAACTTTATATGCATGCAGCTTTCCTTATCTCTTTTCCAGAGTGGAATATTATTTTCTTCATATTTTAATACCTAACGCTAATGTCCCACTGTTCTGGACATTGTGTGTACACATGGAGATGTAACCTTGTCCATGAGAATGTAGGCAGTGGTAGAACAAGCAAGCTGTTAAGGGTCCCAGGCAGAACACTGAGGTGGGAGAAGTTAATGTAGAAACAGTGTAAGAGCACGCAAGTTGCAAGTTATTTTCTATAGCAAGGGAAAGTCTACCACTCCATTTAAGCACACCATTGCTATTTACCAGGGGTGCATAATCGGAGAGTCCTCTTATGTCAGATGTAAAAGTGAACTTCAGCTTTTCAAATGTGTTTTGTTTTGTTTTGTTCTTTTGAATTTTGTCTACCACCCTGCAGAATTTGTTGGTCTCTCTCATGGGTTACTCAAACCTTTCTCAAAGACCTGTTGGCTTGAAATGTTCTCTGCTGTCTCCCTGCCTGAATGGAAATACTTTCTGGAAATCTGCAGAAACAGAGCTGTTTAATTCCATTGTTCCTGATGGAGTCTTCAGGCCCCCATGCCAGGCATGGGACATCTTTGACTTTCAGTGGGGATGTTCAGTTCAGCAGTGACTAACTTTGCACTGTGATACTTGCAAGTTTTATGTGTGTCAATCAGCTAACATAGTGCTGGATCAGTCACACCTGCATAACAGTAACTACAGTGCAGATTTTCTCCCTCTTTGCCCACCTGAATTTGGGTGGTTATTTCTCCCTCTTCTTTTCCTCCCTCTTTCAACTTTGATTTTTCTTCTGCCCTCCCCATTTTACTTGCCCTGCCTTCCACCTCCCCCTTACTTTCTCCTTGACTAGACTTAATCCCTATAATAGTATTCACTTTTCTTCCCTGAGAAAGGAGGCAAGGGGACTTGGTACTGTAGAAAGGAGGTTGTACACTAGTTTGCATTCGCTGCCTGCTTCTGCAGATACAGCATTCTCCTCTTCTCAAAAGCGGTGAGCAAATCCAGAGCTGTGGTAGCTTCTCTCCCCACCACTGTGTGGGTATAGAGGAGTTGATATAGGGATCTGTCATCTGTGACTCCCAAAACACACGGGAACACTTTCTCCACTGTGCCCAGAACAGGACCATAAGAGCAAGAATGTGGAGTACACTGAAAAGGCAAGTGATGGATCTCATGAAGCTCACAGCCTGTGGAGGCAGCTCCTCCCAGCTTCTCCTGCACCTGCAGGCACTGGCACAGCAGAGAGGCTGAGAAGTCCTTGACTGACCTGGCAGCAACTATAAACCTCAGCATGTTTTCAGACACCTTCTTAGCACAAGTCCAAAACACAGCCTCTTACTAGCTACTGTGAAGAAAGTTAACTCTGTCCCAATGAAAACCAGGACGTTAGGGTAGGCTCGTATTTGGTTTCTACTATCTTTTTGCTCCCAACAGAAGGGCATAAATGCTAGCCCATTTAACCTTTAACAGAAAAAAAAAAAAACACATTTAAAAGGTATGAAACTAATTATTGTTTTGAATTAGTTTTATTTGTCTCAATACTTTTGAAGTTCCCTCCATACATTTATAGCAAACCTTGAGGCTTTTGCATGTCTCATAATTTTCTTCTTTCAAAAACTAGTTGTTCTTTCAAAAAACCGGATGGTAGATGTTGCCAAGTATTGCAGTAACACAGCGCTCTAAAATACCACTCCCATTTTGCTGTAAGATGTGTGTAATGAAGAGGAATAAGTCTGGTTGGTAAGGAAGACAAGTCACTTCTCTCTTCATTATAAAGCATTGCTCCAGTTTTCTCACTGGCAACAATTACCCTTAAGAAGTAAAAGGGGTCTTGCCCTGAACCTTCAAGACTTCCTTTTCAAGGGGTCTGAAAACGGGGTTTTTGTGTATAAGATCTGTTTTAATCTGTTGTCACATGGGATGTCTGAAGTCACATAAAACAATTATCTTTTAAAAAATACATGATATAAAAGTAAAAATTTTGTGTTTGCTGTTGAAACACGAAAGAATTAGGCAAGACTGCTGACTCGCTGTTTTCAGCCGCTTGCTCTTCTGCATTTTGGTAACCTGTAGCAGGGGAACACCTGTTCAGCTGGGCTTGCAGGAGACACCTCAGCCTCACTGTGAAGGACAGCAGGGAAGGGCCTGCTCTCTGTCCTTTCCACCTTTGTAGCTCCAATGCTACAGATCTAGCACAGGTTTCAGGGAGCAGATGTTCAAGATATCAGAAGCCATTTATTCCTACAGCCTGCGCAATGTGTGTACTGCAGAAATGTATTACCTGTGTGGGAGCTTTAACTACTAGTCTCTGCTGTTCTTGATTGGCGGTTTAATGATTCTGGATCAAACCCTGATAAAGGAAACTGGCCAGGGTTAGAGGAGAGGAACTTTTTCAGATGAAAGGCAATACTAGCCCAAAAATAAAAGAGGATGAAATGGGGAATAGGTAGGAAGCAGGTTCAGAAACAAATGTGAGCTGAAGTCAGCCAGGAGGCACCTGAATTCTTTATTCTACTTTGTGCCTTCAGTGCAAAGATTTTAAGACTGATCTGTCCTTTTAAATACATTTCCAAACTGTGCACATAATAATATTTTGTTGGAGGGGATTGCTGCAGTTTATATTTGAATTTGACTATAGTGCAGGTGTATGTTTTACGATGGCATTGATGGACATATCCTGACTGTGCAAGACTTGAAACCATGAACATAATGCCTTAGCTGTGGTAGCACCATCATGAGAAGAGGGATGAAAGACAGAGCACACTTAGTGTGTTTTGAGTGATGTTCTGTATTTTAATGTGGCTTTCTCAGTAGACCTTCTCTAGTTTTGGAAGTGTAGATTTGCTTTTTTCAGTTTGGTTTTGTGGGATCTGACAGCTTTCGAACAGTGCTGAAGCAGAGGATGGGTGTGAAAGTTAGTACTTGCTCATGGTACCTCTATCCTTTTTATAAAATTGTATCTAAAACTTCTGTGTCTTTTGGGTACCTGTCTAAGAGCAGCATGGAAGGAAGAGGTGGATTTAAAGGTGACACAGAGGTGACAACAGAGTCGTGCCTTCCCTCCTCCTGACTTTTTTTTTAACCACAGCTGACTAGAAACTCAAATGAACTGCTCTTCTCAGATAACGCACTGTAAAATTTCTTCCTGGTTAAGTTTTCTTTTCTGCAAGTGTTTTGCTACTCTTTGTAGCCTCATTTTACTACAGCTGAAGTTGGGGCTTTTGTATCAGGTTTGCAATTGCTAAGTAAGAATGTAACTGCCTATAATTTTCAAGTTCATAGTAAGAAATATAATGCTTCCCACGCTATGCTTGATCTGTTGTACATGCAGCACAGATTTTTCCTTCACTCCCTCCTGCACAGAGGATGCTTCTCTAGAATTTGCAGGCCTCCAGTGGAGCAGTGAGAGCTGCCAAATGCCCAGGGCAGTGGTAGGTTATCGGCAAGAGCAGTGAAGCAGGCTGCCGAGGTGTCACATTCTGGATTCATTACTGCAGGGACACAGACACCATCTGTGTCAGAGTCCAGGTTGGTAAGACAAGCTTATGTCGCTGCACGTTGCACAGAGTAACATCAAGCTGAAGACTCTCATGGGGGGAAAAAAGTACTGCAGTGGCTGCTAAGGAGTTTGATTTATGAGACGAAAGAGCTGTCACTCCTGACGCTTCTCAGAGGCCCTCTGGGGCTACCTCTGCAGTGCTTACCACTACTAGACTTCATGTCTTGGCTAGCTTTTGTAAATAAGCAAGCAGTGTCTCAAAACTTCAGATGTTATGACGGATCCTTTTGCCAAAGTGCCTCCTTGAAAGGAAAAAACAATGACAAGAGCTAATGTCCTCTGCAAGATGATAAAGTTTAAAAAGAAAACAAGTAGAAATTCCCAGCCGATGGTGGTATGAGCTTAAGAGGAAGTAACTCCTGTTACTGCACCTGTGATCTACATGCTGAAAACAACTGCAAGTAATATGGAAACAACACACATCTCAGTCCTCAACAAAGTTTTAGAGCAAACAAAAAAATTATTTTCCTGCTTTTTTTTTAGATATTCACATTAATAATATAAATTTTAGTAAGTCTCATTAAATAAATTAATTTAATATTTAGTTCAAACTATTGAAGTAATTTTCAGCTAATTTTCAGCACAAACTTTTTACTTAAAACAGGGGTGGATTGTTTGTTTTTTTTCCCCCTAATTGTAATCACTCTTTCTGTTCTTGGAGATTAAATTAATATATTAAAGTCTCTGGAAGTACAACAGAGAGGGTTTTTTTTAAGTTAAATTATTGCCAAACTGTAGCATTAAGTAGCAACTTCAGTACTGAAAGGGGAAAAGAGTTTGTTTTCAGCACCTGTTATGAAACTGTAATGAAAAAAGAAAAGGAAAGGAAAAAAAAAAAAGCAAAGGGTCCTAGATTTGTTGTTTTGTTTTCAAAAGCAGAGCTCTTTGTAGCTGTTTAACAACCTGAAACTGCCTGAACTCAGCAGATCACTTGAACTGCATTTGATTTCAAAGAAGGAAAACCACAGCATTTTGTCATTTCTTTACAAGACCCAGAAATTATGAGATGTGTTTATAATGTGTGTGTGTGCGCACATGTGTTGGGGAAGGGACCAATGACAAGACTTTATTTGTGGCTCAAAGTCTTTATTATGGTTCTGTATGTTTTGTGCTGTAAGGTGCCTTATGAGACCTTCTCCACTATCGATTTTCTGTTATTAAGCTGTTGTGATGCAGTACTGAGCATTGAGTTCAGGGTTTGATGACCACAAGAGATGGAGAAGCCCTCCCATGCTGGATGATAACGTTTGTCAATGTTTTCAGGTATGCCTGATTTCGTTGTTGCTGACATATTCTACTCACAGTGTCCAGGAGCTGGTGGCAGTGAGAACACCTGTGACCAAGTAGATGATGTGCTCAGCCTGGTGGCAGGTTAATCAGCACCAGGGAGTCTGAGAAAGAGACAGACAGGTGGAATCATGCTCTGCCCTCTCTGAGACAGAAACAGGAGCATCCACCAGAAAAAAAACACAAGATCAAGGGGATCCTGAATCCCCCCACCAAGCAGAAGGCAGTGGCTTAAAGCAGAGGAGTGAATGGAAGCAAGGCTATGCTTGGGGAGGCAGACAAACCCCCTCCCTGTCTGCCGCACCTTCCCAGGTGCCTCTACACAACAGGTATGGGGCTCTGGATGTGGAAGGTCAGTCAGTTGATGATGTGGATGATGGTCCATCTGCAACAAAAGTGTCATCAAGGTCAGAAAGGCCTGCCCCCTGTATCATGACCATCTCCACAAGAAACAGAAGATGGGTTACAGTTGTAGGTGACTCCCTTCTGAGGGTAACAGAGTCCAACATGCCAGACAGACCCTCCTCTTAGGCAAGTATGCTGCCTCCCTGGAGCCCAGTTTTAGGAAACTTGGTACATCCCTTGGACTATTACCCATTATTGGTCTTCCCTATGGGTGGTAATGAAGGTGCAACACATAATCCAAGAGCAATCAAAAGAGACTTCAGGGCTTTGGGACAGTTGGTAAGGGGGTCTGGAGCACAGGTAATATTTTCCTCTATCCTTCAAGTTGTGGACAGTGACACTGAAAGAAACAGATGGACTCAGTCTCTTAATACATGGCCCTGTGGCTGGTGTCACCACCAGAATTTTGGGGGTTTTGATAATGCGGAGGTCTACAGAGAACCCTGTTGGTTTCAGACGAGGTTCATCTTTCTTAAAGAGGGAAGAGGGTCTTTGCTCTTGAGCTTGCAGAGTTGATTGACAGAGCTTTAAACTAGACATCAGGGTGAAGAGGGATAATATCAGGCTCACACGTGACAAGCTGTGGGTCAACACACCAAGGTTAGAGGGATGAAGTGCTAGTAGGGGCCCTCAGCCTCTTGCTCTGAGACTTGCTGGGTACACTGGAGCACACCTGAAGTTTTACATAGGAGCCAGAGGCTCCCAAGGCAATAGGAGCCAACAGGGGAACACTGGCAAAATACCTCAAAGGGATTAACATGTGTATCTCTAAAAAGGTGACGCAGATGACAGCGCAGCTGAAGTGCCTCTACACCTATCCATACAGCATGGGCAACAAACAGGAGGTGTTGCAAGCCACCATGCTGCTAGAAAGCTACAACACAGTTGCCATCAATGAAACTTGAAGGGGTGAATCACATGACTGGAGCACTGCTGTCCATGGCTATAGGCTGCGCAGTGGGGAGAGGCAATGGAGGAGGGGCAGACGGGTTGCATTCTATGTCAAGAAATTGGTAGACTGTGAAGAGCTATCTCTGAAGAACAGCCATGAGCCGCTTGAAAGCTTAGGGGTAAGAATCAGAGACTGAGGCAAAAAAGGGAGCCTTGTGGCTGGTGTTTACTACAGGCTGCCCGATCAAGAGGAGCCTGTTGATGAAGCCTTCTTAGTCCAGCTACAAGAGGCATTGTGCTTGTAGGCTCTCATCCTGCTAGGGGTCTTCTACTACCCCAGCATCTACTGGAAAAGTAGTACAGTAAACTGTAGGAAATCCAGGAAGCTCCTAGAGTGCATTGAGGATAATTTCTTAGGCTGAGTAACAGAGAGCCCTACCATAGAGGGTGTGTAACTGGACCTGTTGGTCACCAATACAGGTAAGCTAATCAGAGACATCAAGATTGGAGGTAGCCTGGGCTGTGGTGATCATGTACTGGTGGAGTTTGCAGTCCTGAGGGATATGGGTCAGATGAAGAGTAACGTCAGGACCCACAATTTTAGGAAAGCAAATTTCCAGCTGTTCAAGGAATTAGTCAATGGGACCACCTTAGAAATTGCCTTCAGGGACAAGGGAGAAGAACAGACCTGGTAGCTCTGTAAGGACGCTTTCCACAGAGCACAAGAGGTCTCGATTCCCATGTATAAGAAATCAGGAAAGGAAGGTGAGACACTGGCACGGATGAGTCAAGACCGGCTGGTCAAATTAAAGTGCAAGAAGGAAATGCACAGGCAGTGGAAGCAGTGACAGATATCCTGGGAGTACAGGGACACTGACAGGTTGTGTAAGGATGGGGTCAGGAAGGCCAAGAAGCTGTACTTGGCAAGAGATGCAAGGAATAATAAGAAAGGCTTCTACGGGCATGTCAGCCACAAAAGGGAGGTCAAAGCAAGCCTAACCCCCTTATGAACATGACTGGCAAGCTGGTAACAACAGATGAGGAGAAGGTTGAGGTACTAAACAACTTTTTTTTGATTTATCTTCATTGGCAACCTCTCTTCCTATATTTCTTGAGTGGATGGACTGCAAGGCAGGGTACTCAGGCAGCAGAGTCCCTCCTACTGTAAGAGAAGATCAAGTTTGTGACCACCTGAGGAACCTGAACATACATAAATCTCTGGGACCTGACCAGACGCACCCCAGAGTCCTGAAGGAGTTGGTGGATGTAAATGCCAAGCTACTCTCCATCATATTTGAAAGGTCAAGTGCAAGCAGTACATGGACCTGCTCAAGCGGGTCCAGAGGAGGGCCACGAAAATTTTCAGAGGGATGGAACATCTCTCTCCTATGAGGACAGGAGAGACAGTTGGGGTTGTTCAGCCTGGAGAAGAGAAGGCTCTGGGGAGACCTTAGAGCAGCCTTCCAGCCCTTAAAGGGGGCCTACAGGAGAGATGAGGAAGAACTCTTTATCAGGGAGTGTAGTGACAGGAGAAGGGGTAACGATTTTAAGGTGAAAGAGGGTAGATTTAGATTAGATATTAGGAAGAAATTTTTTATTGAGGGTGGTGAGACACTGGAACAGGTTGCCCAGAGAAGCTGTGGATGCCCCATCCCTGGAGGTGTTCAAGGCCAGGCTGGATGAGGCTTCAAGCAACCTGGTCTAATGGAAGATGACCCTAATCACTGCAGGGGGCTTGGACTAAATGATCCTTAAAGGTGACTTGCAACCTAAATCATTCTATGGTTCTATGAAATCATTTCCCAGAAGTTTCCTGGGGTTTGCTGTTGTTGGGTCCTCAGTATGAGAGGCTGCTTAGTAAATGCTTTTATTTGTCTGCGACCATGCAGGAGCTGCAGTGAGCAACATGGAAGTTTACTCTTGCTGCTCTGAAATCAGGCAGTTGCCTTCATTTGACCCAGCATAAGACAACTATAACTTGCCTTGCCCCTAACTGAGGGTTGAATGATTCACTCTTATGAAACTAACACTGCTCCTTAGGCCTGGGGACACCTTCCCAACCCTGCAAGAGCTTCTCCAGTCTTACCAGACAACTGCCTCACTGTCCCAAGAGAGAAAGATATATTTTTAACAGTTTGTTTCTGCTTTATTCACCTGCAGGACACTTGCCGCCACAGATCTGCTTGTGCAAGAGAAATAATAAGCAAAAGCCAGGAACACAGCATTTTGTACATGAGGATTTTTATTTCTCAAGGCCAAGCAACATTTGTTTTTATGCTTACCACATTGCACCACCTCCCTCACTATCGTTTGTACAGGCACTCCAAAACATATTTCAATAAACATACATCCCTCCAAGGACTCCCTCCTCCCTCTACAAACTGTTATTGCTTAAAAGGCGTTCCGTATTATCAGCCAGGACTTTATGTAAAACTTACAAAGAAGCAAAAAATAGTTTTACTACATACTAAGTTATGTACATTTTCCAGGAGCACCTAATAGCAAAGATGAACAAAAGCACAGAAAACTGAGGGAAAGCACTATTTTTTTCCCCTAAAGGAAAAAAAATATTTTCTGCTACACTTCTCAACACTGAAAACTTTTACCACATAAAACCCATGAGTACATTTTGAAAGGACTTTACCAAATGCACATGCTGAGGCACCTGAGCAGGTCCCCTCCTCAGGTGTTTCTGGGGGGCTGATGCAGACCAGCTCTAACCCCCCAACCTACAGACCCCCCCCTGGCAGCCCCCTGCCAGTTGCCTGATGCTGAGAGAGGAGCTGAGCTTGATGGATCAGTGCTCTAGTGAGCCAGACAATTAATAAATAAATTAGTAACAAATAAACACAGCAATAATTCAAACTACTTGGATTTTTATCTAAGATTTCTCTCTGCATTTGTTCCTGATTTCTTTTCTTTGATTTTTTCCCCTTGGTTTCCTCCATTTCAGAGTCGAAAGAACTGCCTGACGAGCAGGCAGCCCTGCGCCCAACATCTTGACACCGCTCTCTGGGAGGCAGCAGTTAGCAGCAGGGCACTGCTCTGCACCCAAGGGAGAACACAGCATCCCAGAAGGGAACTGGTGAAAGCATCTGACGAGGTGAGGAACCACCAACAACCTGATTAATGGCAGGCATAAGCTGAGCCACATGCTGCAGCTGCATGCAGCCACACACAGCCATAAGGTCCCCTGGCAAAGATTAAGCTGCTGATTGTGGCACGAGGAATTGCCTCTTCTTATTTACTTTGAAGGTGACTTTTTGCTGGTGTCGCTCACTGCTCACTGGCTCTTGGGCTGGGGGGGGGGGGAGCTCATCACCACAGCTGGCCTGGGCCACCCCTGCTCCTGCAGCCCCACAGCAGCCCTTTCCTAAACCAAAGGGGTCTGGGTTCTTCACCCGCAGTAAATAGTTTTCTTTTTAACTCTGTTTTATTTTCATAAAAACTCTGCTGACTTAAATATGGCTGCCACACTGTGCATTGAGCCATTTGATTTGACATTTAAACGTAGAAATCCCTTACGGCAAAGTGTTTTAACACTCCACTGAAATACCACTGTTACAACATTATTTTCATCATTTTTAGAGTAAGGACAATTTCAGGAGTTGTCTGTCCAACTAACCCAGTCCTAGAAACTTAACAAGGCCTGTGGACATCTACATTTAGGTAAAAATCCTGGAGCTGCTGCTGATGCCAGTGGCATTGTCTGTGCTTCCCTCTTCTACTTCACATCTGTCTGTGAGCAGCTGGGAGCAGAAATGATGGGGACAGACAGGCTCGGGGGGCTGCAGGATGCTGCACCTGCCCAATTGCTCTCTGCCTCGCCCAGGGACATCATGAAGGGGAAGATCTGCTGTGAGCTGTTTTCGGCATGGAAAAACACCTGTTTGGGAAAGAAAAAGAGATAGTAGAACAGCAGAGGAAAAGATAAGAAAACATGAGGCTCCCAAAAAATCTCATGACAGGACATACAGGAAGAATGGAGGAAAAAATTGGTACTCGATTAAAGAAGAATCCAGAATGCATTTTCCAGGGACTTTATAAGGAAATCCAATATTGACAATTGCTGCATGGTACAGTATAGTGGAAAGATGGGAAGGTTAGAGGACAGTGAAAGACAAATAATATACCCCTTGTTCCCACTCTCTTATGTCTTTCATTTTGCCTGAGAGATCACTTCTGGTCTCAAAAATACTTTCATGTCATACATGTCTAAGTACTCAGAAACATTATAATAAACAAAGGGTTAATAGAAAGCATCAAACATTCTGTCACTTTTACAAGAGATGTAATAGGTATGTGCTGTCTATCTTTCATTTTCATTGCTTACAGTAAAAAGATTTTACATGTGTCAGCACAATGATTTCTTCATTTTCTTCATGATGCTCACCAAAGGACTGTTTCTGACAAGGACAGCATATGATCTCTCTCCTACATCTGCAGAGACTTATTTGTCTAGTGTATAAATACACAGTGCATTGCCTGGGCATAATATGCCAAAACAAACTAAAGATAAGTAGACTGAAATCAATACAGTTAATGCACGGCTGAGTTTGGTTCAATTTTTAATTTCATTACAAATATTAGAACAATTTATCTAAATTATTTTTAAAAGACTAACTAGATCAATGGCAACAACAAAGCTGCAGTAAGCAAACAATAAAATTTTGTGTTTTCATGTGCACTCTATTTTTAAAAAAGTCATTATTTCATTTTAGGTGGGAAGGCACTTCCACATATAAGCAGCAAAAAATGGGCATAGATGCAATGAACAGAACGTTACAGTCACGTGCAAAATAATAATACCATGAGAAAAGAGTAGGTATTTGTTAAAGATTACAGTTACATTTGACACATATCACCATGAATTTTTATTAGATACATATACATCCCTTACTTGATGCAACATTAGGAAAGACATATCAGTGCACAGGATGAATTTATATCAAATCATGTTTTTCAGATTCCATGAACTGTTTCTAAATTGCCTCATACCAAAGGGAAATTGCACTGCAGTTTATTATAAGATTCTTTCGCCCCCAGCCACCGCTTATCCCCTCCCCCTCCCCCCCTCCCCGGTTCTTAGTATTTTCTTCTAGCAATCACTTTTCTCTGGGATGTAAGGAGAAGGTGAATGTCAGAGGTAAAAATCCATGGATGCAGAAAGGACAACTGACTTTTAAATGAGCTATTGAATTTTTGTATTGAGCAATAGATAAAAGAAGGACCTCTTCATGAACCTGTGCTTAAGCATCCTGTAACTATGTTCAGCTTTGGGCAAGAGTCCGTCACTACTTTTAATCTCAAATTGCCTCTTTTGAAAAAAAAAGAAAGTGGCAAAACAGGCTTACATCAAAAGAAGGCCCAAACAGAAGAATATTTTGCTTTTAAAGCTATTTTAAGTGCACACCTTACTGTGGCATATTCTTTGGTCTTCAGTTTTTGTTCTTATTGATGTCACATTATCTTCATATATAGTGCTAACTGGCACCAGCACTACCACATACCAAAACACCCTTATAAAAACAAAATGGGGAACGCCCAAAACACGCATGTTCCTGGAAGCCCTGAGGGATGCACAGCTGGAGGACAGCACTTTCCCCATCTCATGCTGGTCCAATGCTGTAGATAGGCATCTCATTTCAGTGTCTAAATGAAGCTGCTCTAGTCTAGACTAACCTAGTGAAGCTGCAGACAGAGAGCAGCTGCCCAAGAATGCTTTGGGAGCAGCTTCTCTCTCTCTGCTGAGCACGCAGGGAGCCCATGGAGAGGCTACCTCTCCAACTTAGGAATCTCCACAGGCAGTAGGAGACCTGCTCCTTTATGATTTTTTTCTGCTCATCATTACAAAAAACATCCATATGAAAGTCCATTTGTTCAAGGAATTCCTCTTGCTGATACATAAATCAGTACCACAAAGCTGAGCTGGAGGTTTTTTAAGCACTAAAGAACAAAAATGTCAAAGAACTAGAAAACATCAGAGAAAAAGCCCTGGTTTCTCCTCCCACTCCCTTCCCAGAGTGGTGGTTCTCTTTCAGATGAGGCTTAATTTTGCAGAGGTGAATGCTCTGAAGACTTAATTTATCCATCTATAAATGTATGCCTCTGAAATGATCTTGTTCTAAAGTAATTAGGAGGAAAATAGATGTGAAGCATCTGCTAGAAAATAAAGTATTCAGAAATTTTAAAAAACCCACATTGAATGATATTGAGTTCAAAACGGCTTTCAGGAGCAACTGAAATGATTTGTCATAATGTTGGGCACACATTTCAAAAGTCTTTAGCAGAATGTCATGTATCTGTAAAAAGAAGCAGCTTTGAATGTTTGTGTGAAACTAGATGAACATGGCTTGTAATTTCTTGCAGAAATGCTGGTATAATCTTCTGTAACTCCTACCAATGCTGTGCTTTACATGTTAAAGTATGTTTCATTAGTCTCATTTTATGTCTGTGAAGGTAAAGATCACGAGATTTGCCCAGGAAAACACAGATGAAAATAATTTTGAACTAAAGGGATGTTAAGGACTTCAGTTTGTGTCACTACACAGCAGTGCAGCATCCCTGCTCTTTAGGCTACTTCAAAGCAGTGATTTTCAACGGGGAGGAAGAAGGCCTTTGAGTTTCTTCTCTTTTGGCACTCTTATGACATGATATTTGCAGCATAGTATTTCTGGGAAATTTCCCAATTAGCCAGTCAGTACTTGAGTGATACAAATGAGAACAAAACAGGATAAACCATTCAATCCCAGATGACAGGGAGAGCAGAAAAGGGTTATGTGCTCTCCCAGACCTAGAGAATGAAGAAAGCAGCTTGTATTGAATAACTTGTTTTATAGCCCTGACTTAACAAAGCAGTGAATATTTAAGTGTATGTGTGTGTGTGTAGAGTAATTGCTACATACTTTGCAGATTTTCTAATGTCAAAATTCCTTAAAACATTTCCATTCACTTCTGTCTAAAATGACAATGAAAACTGGTAAGTAAAAATGGTTCATGTATCAACAGCTGAAACCATGTCATTTAGAAAGCCTCTTTTACTGGCAACACATCACTCTTCTGCGTACACTATTAATGTACATGACATTGCCAATGATACAAAAGAGAAAAAAAATAGAAACAAAAATACAGCTGAACTACATTACAGGGGAGAGGGAAAAATCCCATCTTTGTGCACAATCCTACTGCAAGGGAGGGCTAAAAATGAGGTATGGACTCCTAGTTTCTCCAGGCAAGAATCATCCTGTGGGTGGAAACGAGATTCACCAGGTCAAATGGGAACACATACTGAGGCATAAACTGCAGCATGAGCCCATGCACACCAACCCCATGAACTGTTTCTGTGACTACCCAGTTTGGCAGCAAGAGTTAAAAACTAAACCAAACAATATTGCCTAGCACCATGTAATTTTGGTACGTAGTACCAAAGCTCATTACCAAGTAGGTCTCTTATATTTCCATTCTTACTACTATAATCAGCATGCCAGAACTGCACAGACCAAATTCAAGCTTGTAGTTTCCCACATTCAAACATGATTATACTCTTGATTCAAGCAAATACTAAATTTATGTGTTATCACATAATTATTATGAGCTACATTTTTCTCAGCCAAACTTTGCAAAAAGTTAGGATTTACCAGTGTTGAAGGACCTTTTTGGTTTCACTGTAGTAACTTACTCTGTTACCCTGATAGTAAAACAGACAACAGAAACTTCTTTTCAAAGTTTATTGTGCAGGAAAATGCAACTTCCCCCAAATGTTTTCATGTTACATTGTTGAGTTTTAAATGTCAATTTTTGTATGCAAAAGAATCATAAAAGTTTTTTCTCAGTTTCTTTCTATTTGTGATGATGTTTATGAACTGTGATGATGTGGCCTGTAGCCACTGCGTGTTTTCCAAATGGGGATTCACCACTAATTTCTAGTGCCTGTTGTTTAATCCAGTGCAGTGGTGGGTTTTGTTTGCTGGCTTTGCAGAAAAACTGTGGAACGATTACACCAAGTTTCCAGCAGACTGTAAAGGCAGCTTGTCAAAGGGTATGTTGTGCGTATGCCTGAGGTTTTGAAATCTCTTGAAGTCCAAGTTTCACGTGTGTTATTCATGGTGGCATGTTTGCTGTTTCATGGTTACCGTTTGC
The DNA here is from genome assembly GCA_011057875.1 of Pterocles orientalis. NCBI lineage: Eukaryota > Metazoa > Chordata > Aves > Pterocliformes > Pteroclidae > Pterocles > Pterocles orientalis. The sequence goes on from WKFP01015020.1 coordinate 1,409,131, forward strand.
TGATACGATTTGCGTGACTGCAAATCACAGACAGTCATTCTGTCAGAGATTCATAAGAATTGGAATTTGATTTTGCTACTTAATTTAGATTACTTGGTAAGTATTAAAATACATTAAAGATTACTGGTGGGGTCACCTGTTTTAGAGGAAAAACCCAAATTCTCTGTGACTAATTCAGTCTTTGAGACACACATAGCTGGCAGAGTGAGGTCTGTCTGACACCCAATGCTATTATTGCCTATTATTAGTCTTGATATCAAGGAAAATACACAGAAAAAATATCCAATAAGTAGGGAAATCAAGACAATATCTGATTTTGCCCTCTGTCTGCCATAAATTTCAGTTTCAGGATCTTGCTGCTACTCAAATGAAAAGAGCCCCCTGTGACAGATGTGGAAGTGAAGGCATTGAGGAATAAACACATACATAAAACAGATTCAAAAATACAGCAAGATGAAGTTATCTCACATACGTTCTAATCATCAATTAAGTATTTATGTTTACAAATTACAAGCACTTACGTATACATTCCAGCCACGAAAGTTTCAACAAGAACACGTAAGTCTACTGTATCTTGATATTTTAGTCCAAATAAAGTAGTTGATGTCTGAAATTGCACTATACTAATTTTTCATTTAAAATGTAAAAGTTAATATATGCACTGTTGAGAAAAAATTGAGATTACTGTCAATAAAAAAAATGCAGATATTCTAAGGACTATCACACACATGCACACACATACGTACAATTAACAATGAAAGTTTATTAGGGATATGTATTCTACAGTAATTACATTATTAAGTAAATGAGCCATCTATTTCCACTGGTTGCTCATCTTAACACTGACATTTTACTTTTCTGTCCTGTGTACATACATGCACACTGTACATTACTCATAGTGCAAGCAGTTGTTGTGACTTACTTGCACGTGGAAAAACATAATAGATTGCATTTAGTTATTCTGAAATGACGTTTTCCACACAGCCATCACAGAATTGCAACAGTTTTGAAATACACAAATCTAAACACTAATCCATCTATTTAATAACTTCCAAAACAACACAGTTTATGCATCCTTCCAGATATCACAACACAGCACTGAGACAAAACCAACATTTTTGGCATTTAATATCTTGGAAGGGCACAAATGTGCATGACTGAAAGTCCCAAAACTGTCCATTTCTCCATTTTGGTCTTTGAGCCTCAGGGAGCAAAGTTTTCTCCTTCCTTGTGTTCATTTGGGAATAAGGAAAAGCCCTGTTGCTACACATGAGCAATCTCCAGCCAAACCTACAGAGTGCTGTTGCAAAGACAGACCTTGGCAGAGGGGCAGCACAGGCGAAAGAGCTGCAAAGACCTTGGTGAGTATCCTCTTCATGGATCATGATCATACAGTCGCATCCATGAGCATATGATCCCCTACACTGTGCTCCATAAATCCTTCCTTGTTTCCTCCCATAAATGCTAGTTCAGTGATTTTCAAACACATTCGGGGCATAGTTTGGACAGAATAAAAGCAGTATATTGTGATTACCTGTTAGACCATATTGTCCCATAATGATGTGCACTAAGTTCCTGGTGGCTATATGCAGCAATAAAGTCCACCTTTGAGGATCTTTGTACACAACCCATCTGCTTGCAGACACCAGGGAAAAGATGTATGCTAGGGGAATTAAGCTAGAAGTGCCAACTCAGGCAGCTCTCCTTAAAACAGTATTACTTAAGCTAGGCAAGAACAGACTGTAGACTTAAAACAGTATGACTTTTGAAATAAAATATTTTGAAAGACAAAATGCAGCAGCAAATATGTGTAAAGTGGACTAGTGTGGAGTGCCAGAGAGACTTCTGTCTCCAACACCAAGATGCCTTCTCATGTAACAGTGCCTCTGCAGTGCTACCTGTCAAACTCCATACAAAGCCTCTGCCTTGTCCTCCACATCCTTCCTGAAAACTTTGCCAAGATGACACTACTGTTCTGCAATCGGATAATGCTGAAACAGCTGGCAAGCAAAGACTGCCCATTTTTATGTAAAACATGTTTATTTTGCAGGCATTTCAGTGTCCCGTAGTCCATCCAATCTTTCTGCACGTTCTTGCCTAATGTTTTGTGTAATCCTACATCAGTTTATACAAGCATTTTGGAGATGAAATGTTTTTCTTTCCTGAAAGTACTGCCTACAACAGTCCCTAATGCTTTATCACGTGTTCTAGAATTTAGCAGGTCAAAATGATAAAAGCCACAAACTAAAATTTTATGAGTAGTTTAAGAAAATGAATGGCACATGCCTTGAGTTAGTGGCAAATAAATGCTTTTAGAAGAACTGATATGCTTCTGCACTGAAAAATATTGCTGTGAAGAAAAGTTTAGATCTATTTAATATTACTTTAGTTCACTGATTTCAGTGGGAATATTTCCTGAAAAGAAGCCACAAACCTGGCGGTGACATTGTTATTTTGATTTCTGGAAAATTACCAAGCTTTTCTTTTTCGCTTCCACACTGTAGTCTGTATTTTGTTACTGAGAGACAGCTTTTAATCTCCTCCTCCTTCCCCACTTTGAACTATAAATCACTATCCAGTTATATTAGATAGATTATCAAAAAAAGCTAATAATTATAGTGGTCATGATGACATTTAAAGGCTGGAAAGCTAAAACTTAAGCATCTAAACATGCTTCACCCTTCATTAGTTTTTTTAAGTAGCAGAGAAAAGAATGCAAATGCTTGCAGGCATATAAGCATCTTTGCCATGGACGTGTATTTTAGGATTTCAAACTGAACTTTCACAACATCTTTCAGCAAGTTTTGCCATCTAAGTCATACTCTGATGTTTTGCAAAACTAGTCATCACCTCATATGTTAATTTCTCATAAATACAGAAGACAAGAGACCCACTGATTTAAGGAAACAGACAAAGTCTCAGCAACTTTTTTGCTCTCTCACCACTCCATCTCAGAAAAAGAACAAGCAATTTTCCTCTGAATAAGGATGTGTATCAGATAGCAGCAATGGCCTTTTGCATTTGGGGATTGCAAATATATTTGAATTTCATGCATCAAAAGAGAGGCAAGAATTTTGAAGAATTCTATCTTCATCAAAGCTTAATTCGTGTTGATACAGGAGGGCATAAATAGTATTTGTTAATAAGACTGATAGCTAAAAGCTGCATGAGATCCATTTTAACTGTAGCCAATATAAAAAAATACATTTATTTTTAAAGTGGGTTTTTTTGTTAACATGATGTAAAAAACATATCACAATGTTTCAAGAAGTTCATCAATATTTGATGTATTTTCACTTGGATAATGAAAATCTTGAAGGGATTTCTAAATCATCTGAGATTTAATGAAATTCCACTGTATGTTGTACATAGGTGTGATCTCAGTTTTGAAGGCAGTTTATTATGTGAAAAAAACTTCATTCAGATATTGTACTTACATCTAGATCTGTGGTATTATCTCTTAGTATTCAGTTGACTATCCACTGAGCGTTGAAATTATGCAGCAAAAAAATAAGGAAACCTGGAAATGTTGAGCACTGACATGCTCCCCTTTTTTTCCCTTTAAGAAATAATACTTAAAATATTCCCAATAAGCTTCTACCCTGCATTGCAGTATGTTCCCTGAATGTATCTGTTCTTCTGGTACTCTAGAGGAGCTGGGACTACCTAGCACTCTCCAGTGCACTCCAAACTGCAGCATAACAAGGCAAGCAGAATGTTAATGCAAGTTAACTGATTTTAATACTTTGATGATAACTTCAGAACAGAGAAGGTGGATGGGAAAGAATATATGCCTCAGATGTGTGATGTCATGCATGACGAAGGACAGAAGATGAATGCTTGCTAAAGACACCAGCTTCCAAACCCTAAAAGGTAGACAGGATAACTTATATTTGTTTGGAAATATAAGTTACTATTTGAATATCTGTTAATTCTGAAAATGAAGCATCCAGAAGTTGCTCTTGACACTCTGTACTTTAATTATGTACACAGAAAGATATCTTCCCTCTGTAACGTATGGAAGGAGAAAACATCATCTTTGGACAATTTCCCACTAATACGCACTGACTATACTAGTAATAATATGCCTGTCTTTACTGTCATTCATCAAATAATCTTCAGTAAGAGAACAGAAAATAACTTCTCAACAAATTTAATTATGCTTCCTTCTTTTAGAATCATAGAATGGTTTGGGTTGGAAAGGACCTTAAAGATCATCAAGTTCCAACCCCCCTGCCATGGGCAGGGACACCCTCCACTAGACCAGGTTGCTCAAAGCCTCATCCAGCCTGGCCTTGAACACCTCCAGGGATGGGGCATCCACAACTTCCCTGGGCAACCTGTTCCAGTGTCTCACCACCCTCACAGTGAAAAATTTCTTCCTAATGTCTAGTCTAAATTTACCCTCTTTTAGCTTATACCCGTTACCCCTTGTTCTCTCACTACACTCCCTGATAAAGAGTGCCTCCCCATCTCTCCTGTAGGCCCCCTTCAGGTACTTGAAGGCTGCTATTAAATCTCCTCGGAGCCTTCTCTTCTCCAGGCTGAACAACCCCAACTCTTTCAGCCTGTCCTCAAAGGGGAGGTGCTCTAGCCCTTTGATTAATTTTGTGGCTCTCCTCTGGACTGTCTCCAACAGGTCCATGTCTTTTTTATGTTGGGGGCCCCACATCTGAACACAGTACTCCAGGTGGGGTCTCACGAGAGCAGAGGCCACCAAAAGTTAAAAAGAAAAAAACCCAGTGAATTTGAAACTTGTTTAAAAAGCTGCAAGCAAGATACTTGCTGTCTTGCAGGGACAAAGAGAACTGAAGGTGGACCATGGATATCACACTTCCAACAAACACTGCTGAAGTCTGTTCATCTGTTCTTTTGCATGGCTTCTCTATTTAAATGATGATATTAGTTCATGTCCCAAATGATCACCATTCAGTAGCAACCTCGTTACTTCGGCTCTGCTTGTTTGTGTATGATTTTATAGTTGCTTTGGGCTGGTCCAAAAAAAAGGTCTGACAGTCTCAGGGACCAACATAACTTTAATGTAAATAATGAGGACTAAAATATCTTCTTTGTCTTTAAAGCAAAAATTTATCCCTTCTTACATGGCTTGTGATTCAGGCATGTAAAACAATAAAGAAGGTAAAGGCATATGTGTGTACAGACCTGGTGCTATACAGGCTCCAATGCATTTCACTACATCTTAAGAGGAGCCTAATTACGGTATCACTAACAAGAACTTCTCCCTTGACTATCAAATTGAAAGTTACCACCTTAAAATTGGATTCAGCTACTACCAAACTGGCTGGAATATGCAAACAGCATTTTAAATCTGTGTCAGTTTTTCTTCAGCTGACATTTTCCTCCAGCAGCATTAAAGCAGCATTAGAAAGGTGTTTCATGTATTTCTGTTTTCAGTATGATGAGGGAATTCCACTCATACACAGGAAAGATCTTCTACCCATTGACAGAGATGATCTTCCATATTAGCAGGCTGTGGCACTCAACATACAATAAAGAAATACTTTGACTCTTAACTTTTGTTTTAACAAGTTTTCCTTTTGGAAAGCTGTCAAAGAACCACCAGGTCCTAGCTATTATTAATCAGTACTGTTACAACACCAAAATTGTAGCCCTTGCTGCTTTTCAATTAGAAAATCTGACATAAACTACCTAACATCACTTGGAAGATATAATTTTTACTACCATATTCATGTTAATTTACTTCTGTGAGGCCTTTTCAAAGGTTCCTTTCTGGCAAGCTGAAGACAATTCTTCTTCACAACTGAAAAAAGAGCTATTTTTATTGTGGTTTAAAGGTGTTCAAGAAATATTGGACTATAATCCTGTTTATACTACCCTTTCTTTTCGTTATCTAATTCTCCTTTACTTTTTGAAAGCCTTTTTCTAAGCCTCGGGAGGGCAAAGCAACTCTGGTATAAATGAAATTAATGCCCTTTACATTTTGGCCCCAATACATCATTAAATCCTCATACTTATTCATTAATAACCATCATTTGTTGTTTTGTCTATCATTATTTGTGATACATAGCTCAGAGCAAGGTAATTGTCTATCTACGGGGAGGCTTAACACTGAAAAAAATCACCATTATGTGGAATTTTAGGACAGCAAAGATCTGTAAAAAGAGATTTTGCTTATTAGCTTATAAAGATTTATTCTCCACATAGTGATATTCCTTCTCTTGCCTAAATAATTATGCATCTTAGTTGTCTGTGCACACCACACTGATTAAAGGACTGCACACAACTAACATATTTTCCTCTCTGTTTTCCATTGTGAATACCCTAAAGCACTCAGCAACACAAATTACAGGGAAAAGAGCATGGATTCCAAAACCATGTAGATAAAATAAAACTCAAATTACTGGGCTAGGATTGTTTTCCTTTTACCATCTTTGACATTTTTCAGAAAAGGATATGCATAGCAACAAGTGTTAAATTCACAGTATCAATTCAGATGTGCTCACAAAGTTACTCTGTCACCACGGTGAGACTGACCTATTAAAAGGAGAATGCAGAAAAGGATTCCTACAGCTGCACACATTTGTTTTATGAAAGAATATGCGTAACTCTGATGTTGCTGCTTTAAAATGTGTCAGTTAAAGCAACAGTCTTAAATTCACTAAAACACAATGGGCCTTTGCAGGACTGATGTCATTGCAAGTTCAAAGCAGAAGACAATGCATCTGGAAATATACTTTGAAAGTGTCAACTGAAATTACATCCACACCAAATATATAATTTTCTCAGTAAAATATCATCCCCTCTATCCACCTAAAATGGTCTGACAGATTTTGATTTCAAACCCAGGGAAGAGTTATTTAATTATATATATTATATATATATAGATATTATATATTATAAGGGTTTATTTATTTATTTTCTTACACTGTTTGTGAGGAATATGACATGAGCTAATTTTGAAGCCTTGTACTCCCTGGGTTCTCAGCAGTATCAGATTTTATTTTGGTTAGTTTGGACAGGATTCCAATGACAAGGCAGCAATATCCAAGGGCACCTCAAGACTCCTGAACACTGATTTAACCTTTCATATCAGATTCATACATCCAAAGGCTACACAGAGATGATTGTCAGCCTGTTTGTCTCCTGTGTAACACAGGACAAGGAGCCTTATCCACTAGCATTTGCCAGCTGCTCTACAATTCAGTAATTGAACCCCTTCCATAATCAATCAAGCCTTGGATTAAAGAAAGGTCTCTTTGTATAACCTCAGTGTTCCATAAAACCTCACTACATCTGCCTCAACAAGAAAGGGAGAGGAAAAAATGTTTTTCAAGGTAAAAGAGCAGATGGGAAATCAAAAAGGAAACTTATTTTTGTTTGGTTTAGTTGTCATCTTGGCTTTCTGAGCAAGAACAAGTCTACCAACAGTAGTAGTATACTTCAATTAGTGGCAATAGTTATGTCCTGTTGGGAGGTTACAGTACAGCTAAATCTTCTCAATCTTTAACAACTAAAAACCTACCAATTATAATTCCATCTGTAAGACGACCAACTGTTTCCAGTAATTAATATGAATTAAATGTAGTATTTCAATTCCCTTTTTACTTAAGTGGTGACATATACATTTTCACAAAATCTAATGAGTCTTGTATTAAGCAAGCAAGTCATTACTGTTACATGTGACTGAAAGTCTGGAATGAAATCTTTGACAGAATTGGTTTTGTGATTACACAGCTAGCTTATGCATAGGCAAAAAAAAAGAGCAGTTCACCCCCTCTACTCAAGTTGAGGCCAGGCAGTGTGCAGATGGAGCAACCTCCCTAGTGTCTTCCTACAGAAATGTGTGTCTAGAAAAGGTATGAAGGTGATCCACCCCTCTAAAAGAACTCACTGCTCCTGCCTCCAGCAACACAGGATGATCTCTGGAGCTTTTCTCTGGCCACTCACCTTTACAAGTGTCCCAGGTTTGTAACTAGAGGCCTTTGCAACCTTTGCCTGTCTTTTTCCTGCTTTCCAGCAGCTAACTGGCCAAAAGAAGGAAAGCAGGGTCACTGCTGAGGGAAATGAACAGAAGAAGCTGTACTCATGGGATGCCTTTTTACTGGGGAAGAAAAGAGAATCTGTTGGTCCTGGAGTGACACTTGGAAGCTGGTGCAAGAGGTTTGCAGAAGGGGGTAGGAGGAGACCTGTAAAAGACACCCCCTCCCTGTCTCCAGCTGGCAGCACCCTCAAATTCCCTGTTCTGCTTCTCATCTCACACATCTTCCCATTCTTCAGAGTACTATCTTCTTCCTCCCTCAACCCATTTTGCCACCATGACAAAAATGCCTGTGAACTTATGATGACTTGAGGAAGACATGTACTGGACAAATGCTGTCAGTCCCAACAAGCCCCATTTTTTATTCATATTCTGTTCAAGTAAGAAAAAATTGAATTTTATCAGCATGCATCAAAATATTTATGCAGAAAAACAAGCAGTACCATTAAAGTATTAATATAGTTTTCAGGATTCAGATTTAAAGCAGTAATTCCCAACAAGAAGAAAAAAAAAAAAGGGAGAAAAAGAGGAATTACAATGATTTGGCCTTGCTGGTGCCAAAAAAAAAAAAAAAATTCTGTGCTTTGCAAAAACAGGCAATTATATATCATTATGTCAACAAGTTATAACCAGCTCCCTGCTCCCATGAGACAGTATTTCGTTATTACTTCCATCTAAAACTGGCAAACTGTCTCCATAGGAAAAATACCTCAAAATCTACTACGACATACTGTATCTTTGTACTCAGAAGAATTCTGTTGCAACACCCCATTTTTCACAATACAGCTGCGGTGGGTTAACTTTGGCTGGATGCCAGCTGTCCACCGGGCCCCTCTATCACTCCCCTCTTCAGCAAAATAAGGGGAAGAAAATAAGATGAAAAACTTATGCATCAAGATAAAAGCAGTTTAATTAAAGCAAAAGCCAAGGCCGCATGTGGAAGCAAAACAAAAGTAAAGATTTTATTCTCTACTTCCCATCAGCAAGTGATGTCCAGCCACTTCCCAGGAAGTAGGGCTTCACTTTGTTTAGTGGCTGCTCCTGGAGACAAATGTGGTAACAATGAATGTCCCCCTCCTCCTCCTCCCTTCCCTTAGCTTTTATTGCTGAGCTGAGGTCATATGGTATGGAACATCCCCTTGGTCAATTTGGGTCAGCTGTCCTGGCTCCGTCCCCTCCCAAGATCCTGCCCACCCCTGGGGCCCTGAGCCTACTGAGGGGGTGGGTGTCGGGCAGACAGTCTTGAGGCTGTGTGAGCGCTACTCAGCAGTAACCAAAACACTGGTGTTATCAACACCTTTCTAGCTACCAGTGCAACACACAGCATTACCTATTTTTAACCAAAATCCTAAGATATACACAGGCACAAGAACTAAAGAAGCTTACACTTTGACTTGAAGGGAGGTTCTTTTCACACAAAATTCATTGTTTTTATTATGGCCTCTTAAGAAAAATATTTTACCTTTGTATCTAATAGCCAAAACAGATAATTTAACCTTTCAAAAGCCAAAAAAAAACCCAAAACATTTTAACTTCAGAATGAAAATATTTTATGGAAATATTAAAATTAATTTGGTTTACATCAGGTTAGATGCTTCCAGTGTACTAGTGCATGTTCTATGATTCTATAGACAAAATGAACGCTTAGCAGAAACAAGCTTATTTTTCATATTTGCTTTCTCACTCTTGTGGAATGCTTGGTTTTACCTAACATGGGGAAAAAAATATTTTCTTCCTTGCAAGTATCAGTTTTTACTTGAAAATGACTAGAATATTCTCTTAGAGCAAAAAGAAAAATAATTTTTATTCTAGAAAAACATTATACCTTGTAGGGCTTTTTCAGGAACTAGGCCCATTTTAACCAAACAATTTTGTATTTTAAGCAGGAATTACAGAGGCTACACAGACTTCATTTACAAAAACAATTAATTAATCATGACAAACATTTGCACACGATCCAAAGGTTTGGCTTGTTTTACTTTCTATTTTGTATTAAACTCTTATACCTGTAGTCTTTTTATTATGGCCTAACATATGCTTTTTCAGACATTAGAAAGACCTTTCACCTGCTACTTCCTCAGATAACAAGCCAGGAAAGTTCTGCATATAAGACCTCTACATTCAAATTAAAATAAAAAAGAAAGAGAACATGAACACTCTTCTTTTAGACAGCTGTTTAGAAATAGGAAAAAGTCAGAGCTGAGGCCAGCAACAGATAACCAAGGAAGGAAAAAGCTTCTGGCTTAGCTTTTGACACAGGTGGTTAAGTCTGGAATAAAAAGTTTCTAGCAAGAGGATTGTCAAATCTTGCCACAGGAGTTAAACTAATTCCTTTTATAAAACACTCTGCTTAAAAGATTAAATGAAGGCCAACACGTTGTGCTGTTCCAGAGAGAAACAAAGTACAGGTTGGTTAAAATACCTGCAACGTTTGCTGCAGGGAGAGCTACTGAAGAACAAAAGGTCTTAAGAAAGAACAAGTTTAATACAACTAAGTCCACCATTTCCCCTGAAAGCAATAGAAATGTCCTTATTTCCACTTTCTCTTAAATCTACATACATCTCTACAGGTAAGCTTTAAAGGCTGCATCACTATTTTATAACCTGGGGTAGTTGGTAACCGTGGGTCAACCACTCACCACAGTGCTAGCTTATAGTAGAGATGTGGAACATTATAGCACTTCTTAGATTAGTATGAATTATGCGTAGAAGTGTATGTTCCTTGTCATGTCTCCCCAGATCCTACTGATGCTTACTGCAGAGAAAACAAAGTTTTAATACAGGAAAATAAGCCAGAAAGGAGATACACATCTGCCACTATTCACGAATATCCTATTGTTTTGGCTTCCTTATACTTCAAGTTTTGGAACTACATAACTGAAAACCTCAGTACTCACGGCAACTGCCACCAATACTTTGTTCCACTGCAGTCCACAAGTCACACTGCAAAGTGTGTCACACAACTCAGTATGTCCTTCAAACATTAATGTTACTGGCTTCTTAGACACTTGTCCCACTTGGCTGACAACACCAAGCTGTGTGGTGCCATCGACCCCCTGGAGGGAAGGGATGCCATCCAGAGGGACTTCAACATGCTGGAAAGGTAGGCACATGCAAGTCTGATGAAGTTCAGCAAGGCCAAGTGCAAGGTCCTGCACATGGGTCAGGGCAATCCCAAGCACAAAAACAGGCTGGGACAAGAATGGCTTGAGAGCAGTGCCGAGGAAAAGGTCTTGGGCACGAGGAAAAGAACATGAGGCAGCAAAGTGCACTTGCAGTCCGGAAAGCCAATCGTGTTCTGGGCTGCATCAAAAGAAGCGTGACCAGCAGGTCAAGGGAGGAGATTTTCCTCCTCTACTCCACTTTCCTGAGACCCCACCTGGAGTACTGCAACCAGCTCTGGAGTCCTCAGCACAGGAAGGACAGAGCAAATCCAGAGGAGGGCCACAAAGATGGTCAGAGAGCTGGAGCACCTCCCCTATGAGGACAGGCTGAGGGAGTTGGGGTTATTGAGCCTGGAGAAGGCTCAAGGAAGACCTTATAGCAGCTTTCCAGTACCTGAAAGGGGCCACAGGAGAGATGGGGAGACACTCTTTATCACTCTTTATCAGGGAGTGTAGTGACAGGACAAGGGGTAACAGCTTTAATGTGAAAGAGGGCAGATTTAGATTGGATAGTAGTAGGAAGTTTTTCATTGTGAGGGTGGTGAGGCAGGGGAACACATTGCCCAGGGAAACTGTGGGTGCCCCATGCCTGGACGTGTTCAAGGCCACACTGGATGAGGCTTTGAGCAACCTGGTCTAGTGGAAGGTGTCCCTGTCCCTGGCAGGGGGGTTGGAACTTGATCATCTTTAAGGTCCCTTCTGACCCTAACCATTCTATGATTGTACTGCTAATAAAATAATATATTAATCTTTGTAAATAAATGAGATACTATGATGGCAGCCATAATCATAACTGAGTAGCCAGTTATGTAAGACTATCACTTTTCCAAGAACTTAATTCAGCTTAATTTCAAAGTTACTGGAAAAATCCATAACTGTTTTAAGAGGGTTTGATTAGACTCCTCATATGCTGTTCCCATGCATCAACATGTTAGGAATTCTGTGTCTGTCCCATGGCCACAAAATTACATGTGCAGCCACTAGCACATGTACAGACATCTAAATATTAACTTTCTAACCTGTAATGATTAACCCCATGTCCCTTACAGTTTATGCATATACTGGAGTATTATTCATAGAAATACATTTTAGAGACCAGTCTTTTCTCCTTTAAAATATTTAGTGTAGCATAACCCACTGCGACCAGTGCAAATACCAGAAACACTAATTTTCAAATTTCTGAAATAACTTACAGCAATTATCCTAATAGCCAAGTATTCAAATGTTTTTTTAATTAAGTGTGCAGTTTCTATTACCTTTTTCAGACTTAAGGCCCCAAGAACCAAAAATATTTTATCATCTGCATTAGAAATCACCCTCAGCCCCTATATGTGTGTATATATATATATATATATAAATATAAAAACATCTTATAAAGAGAGAGAGCATGCATGCTGGAGACATTGCAGGACACCTAATTAGTAGAATGGAATTTAAACATACATTGAAGGAACCAGCTGCTCAACTCTTACAGATGCAACTTCTTAGAAATTTAGAACTTCAAATGTTGAAGTACCATAGTTCATGTATTTATTCAGGACACAGGCTACAAAATGGTGTGAGTATTTATAGGAAAAAAAACCAGACAGCAGCAATGTAATAGCGCTTCTGACATTAGGAAAAAAATTTATTATGGAATAAACTGGTAAGAAATATTGTTCCATTATGCAATTTGTTTCCAATGAAATTAAATTCTACCACTGCTGGAATCACCAAACATCTTAAATTTGATGTAAATAAGAGAGATCAATTAAACTCAGTGGTGCTAACTTTGACAAAAAAAAATAGTTCAGTTATGTTATGCAAAATAGATGATAAGCATAACTTTAATATCGCTTTGGAAAAATTTATCATAACACAAGCTTTAGACATGACAGTTACCAGCAACATTCTGCTAAGAAAAAAAGGCTGCACATTCTTCCAACCTATAGTTTGAAGACTTAAGCTACTATTGGAAACCTAAAGAGTTTAGAAAGTCTTGCACCCTCTTTCTAAATTAAAATATACAACAGAATAGTATTTTACATATAATATTTTAGACATCATTGTTTCACTAATTAAAAAGACAAAATTTACATTTTTATTTTGGTAGCAGAGACTTAATTTCAGACCCTACTTTGAAGCGCCTGTAGCATTGTGAACAGAAGATGCAGAATCACAATCAGATAGGAAAGAAACAGTGGCAGCAGCTGCTTCAGGAAGCACAGGTGCAAGCACATGACGACAAACTGGGCATGTTCCAGACTACAAAAAAGAGGAAAAAAACCCAAACAAACACAGGTCATTTACAGAGTTGGCATTCAATTCTATTGAAAAGCTAAAGACTATTATCTATGAAATATTTACGGTCTTCACAACAGCACTGTCTCAAAGTCAAATTTGACTGGATTTAACTGAGAACTAGCAAGTCCAGGCTCATACTGTGCATAAAGCAGAATGCAAGCGCAAAGAAAAACACCCAATTCATTACAGTTCTTTTAGTCTAGTCTCAATATCATTAAGCCTTATTAAGACATTTGAAAGGAAAACAATTATACATTATGAAAACAAAATCCAACATGCTGTGTTGGATTTTGTTTTCATAATCTATAATTGTTTTCCTTTCAAATGTAAATATTTAAAATTAACCTTGAAGCACTCCAGTTATCCCTCCTGCCAACTTTTGCCAGAGTGTCAGGCTCTTTTATGGTGAGAGCTAGACAGATCAGATCCTTTGTTTTTCTCACAGAAAAACCAAGCCACCTTCTTTACTTCAGTGTATGAATACAGTAAAAAAAGCTTTTCATGTACTCAAACAAGTTGTAACTTATCCATCTCTTTCATTCTTTTAAAAAGCAGACCATGCTTTTCCTCACAGAAATACCCCCTCTATTCAAGAAATTGACTTTCTGGTTATAGAGTCATAGAACGGTTTGGGCTGGAACGGACCTTAGAGATCATCAAGTTCCAACCCCCCTGCCATGGGCAGGGACACCCTCCACTAGACCAGGTTGCTCAAAACCTCATCCAGCCTGGCATTGAACACCTCCAGGGATGGGGCATCCACAGCTTCCCTGGGCAACCTGTTCCAGTGCCTCATCACCCTCACAGTAAAGAATTTCTTCCTAATATCTAGTCTAAATCTGCCCTCTTCCAGTTTAAAACCATTACCCCTCATCCTGTCACTACACGCCCTCCCTCCCCATCTCTCCTGTAGGCCCCCTTCAGGCACTGGAAGGCCTTTATAAGGTCCCCCCGAGCCTTCTCTTCTCCAGGCTGAAAAACCCCAACTCTCTCAGCCTGCCCTCATAGGGGAGGTGCTCCAGCCCTCTGATCGTCAGTACAGGTTAGCACACATATAAATTATTTTCCCCACTTGCACTAGAATTTGGTTTCATAATGCACAAAATTAACAGCCAGTTATGTCATGGTATTTCATCCCACATTTTCAAGAAGCTACAAACTGTTCTTCCCAGAAGAATGCAAATACTGAAACCCACAAGAACCCCACCAATCCTGTAGTACTTACATTCTGTAACCAAAGAATTATACAGGATTTATGAAACAAATGATGACAGGGTAGCTCTGTTATGATTTCATCTTTCACATATTCACTGCAACAGATAGTACAACTCTCTTGACCTGTACCCATCATGAAAAAAATCATTATTATTATTATACATTTTTACATCTAAAATGAGCTGAAATCAAAATACATGTCTTATCAATCATATCATTAATGATTACAAGGTACAATTATTACACTTACTCCAATAAAGATTAACTTTCTAAACTGACCAAGGCTATATTCAGACTGATTCAAGATTCAAAAGCTCTTCCACGTTGCCAGTGGCATAGCAAGAATGTTTAAATACTGCATCTATGGTATTACTGAAAGCCAAACTTGTTCTAATAAACTTTGTGGAAATTAATTTGCAATTTTTTTCCATACCATCATAGTCATCTGTGAGGATAATCTGTGGCAGACAATCTATCGTTTCTCTAGTAGCTGGTGGATGAGCCTGTTCAACACCAAATCCAAGAGACTCCAAATGTGCCAGAGCCACCTGAAAAGGGTGAACAGAAACCAAAGTTCTCTTCCTTACAAATGTAACATCACATAAAAACAAACAAGAAACAGAACCCAGGTCTAGTAGTATTACTTCCTTAATGGAAGTCATGCCTGTCAGACTGTTACATCCTTTTTTTTTGGTAATAAATGAGACTAAACTGAAGGTCAAAACAGTAACAGCTTGTTTTTCAAGCCCTTTTAAAGCACCAATGCCCTGAATTTTTCTTGTCTGAAACAAATTTTTCACCATACAAAATCTTTAAGATACCAATGCTACAACAGCCAGATTTGATGTTTACATCATACATTTACATTCAACCCCATAAAACACTGAAAGGATCTGCAATAGAAAAAAAAACAAAACACAGAACTCAGATTGGTTATATTTGCTCTGAAATGTTCTAGATATACCTGTTTGAAGAGCAGAAGGAACTGAAACTGAAAAACCAAGAACACAGAAGCACTGAGTTCATATCCTGAATGAACTAGTCACACCTCTCAAATATAACTACTTACTGCTCTAATCAGCATGAAAATTTATTCTATTGGCCACAAAACTCCCTTGGTAAGAAGTTTAAGATAACCTTAAATTTTTGTACTGTTGGGGGTACGCTTAACTATAAAAATGAAAGTATACTAAAGTAACATTGGATTATACAAACATTGACAGTAGTCTTTCATCTTAAATTTTAGAGGAAGTTACTACTGCTGCAGCCTGAAAACATGCCTACACTGTTACCCAGTGGCAAAGTAGCTCAGGCAACCACCCCACCATAGATCTGAACTCAAAGGTTTACACCTACTGTCAAATATCCATGGCAGCAGAGAGATCAGCATGAATTAACACACAAGTATTTACAGCTCCTAATGCCACATATTCTCATCTATAAACCTGATAATTAAAAAGGAAATCCTAGTACAGTTATCCCTACTGCAATATGCAACTCTACCTGCAAAACTGGCACACTCCTCCAACTTAACAGCTTAAAAAAATTAAATTCTGCTACCACAGACAATACTGTCTCACTAACACTAAGGTGATTTTAGCATTAGTACTCTCAAACAGAAAACAATTTATCAACACATTGTATTGTTTGCTTTTGAAAGCTACACAAAAGAAACACCAGACAGAAAGCCTCACAATGATACTTAATACCACATTTTCAAAACCAAAGCAGAGCAAAGAAGGGTCCGTTTTACAACTTTTATAAGATACCTTTATTTATTTCCTCTTATTTTGCAACTGCTTACTGCTCCATGTACCATAAACTAAATGCTGGACACTGCTAAAAACAGGATTGCTACACTGAGCTCATCACATGTGTGGACTGGCACAGGAAATATTCATAAATGAAGTCAATGATGCTGTAGAGGCACCCCACCTGTTCTATACCGCTAATTAAGTAAACCAAGCACTCCCTGCTAAGTAATTTCTTTAAAATAAATGGAAGTAAAAAAATAATTAAAAAAAAAATCACACATACAGGTTATTACATTTTAGGATACCCAAGTCTTAGAGAACATAGCTTTTTTTCCTTAAAAAAAAAAAAGCATATTGACTACTCCTCCCTTCCAAATGTCAAAATTAATTAGGACAGATGTCTCCCTTGATTAAGATAACACTTGAATTTTGGTGCCTTATGTCACATCCCTTTCAAGTGTTTCATAGCTACAGTAAATTAGTTTGCTAGACAGAGAAATTTCCAGAAAATTTTGAGCTATAGTAGATTGTTAATATTAATTTTGTTGCAGGTGAAGAAGATTCTGGTTAATGAATCTACTATTTTAGATAAGAAAATATCTTCAATTCTCACTTCCCTCAGAGCTCTCAAGCCTGAGCACTTTGGCCTTAGTAACTAAGATACCCCTCGCAGTGTTCTTACTCGCTATTTGATGCATAATAAAGTTGCAACAAATTACAGAACAAAAATTGTCATATTACAAACATTTTCTATATATTCTATAAACTGAAAAAATCTGAAATTGCTGAAAATGCCTTTGCTTTCTGCTAGAAAATGCAATCTCTTTCCCAAAGCTGAAAAGGTAGCTCGGTTTGGTCTTTGCATCACAAAAAAACCCTGTTTTTTTTTCCCTGGAGACACTGTATGCCACATTTTCAATATCTGAGCAAGCACTGCGACCACAGTTTCAAAGATAAGGAAAAGGCTTTGTAACACTGAGATATTTGCAATTTCATCGAAAGATTTTACATTTTTAAATTTGTGGAACACAATTCTCCATCTTCATCTACAATCACCTGACAAACGGGAAAGTTGCACTTAAAGGCTGTTCTGAACATCATATCAGGAATGTCCTTCTATGTTAATCCAGTCAGGCACAAGGACACATCATATTTAAGAGATTACACTAGACTATATCCTGATCCTGTCTACATTGTGCTGCGGTTATTAAAAGATAGGATCCCAGCAAACAACTAAGAATCAGCCTTCCAGTACTTAAAGGGGGCCTGCGGGAGAGGTGGGGAGGCACTCTTGGTTAGCGAGTGTTAGCGAGTGTAGAGATACAATGAAGCATAAAGTTTTTAAGCCGAAAGAGTGTAGATTTAGATTAGATATTAGGAAGACATTTTTTACTGTGAGGGTGGTGAAGCACTGGAACAGGTTGCCCAGAGAAGCTGTGGATGCCCCACCCCTGGAGGTGTTCAAGGCCAGGCTGGACGAGGCTTTGAGCAACCGGGTCTAGTGGGAGGTGGGTTGGAAGTAGATGATCTCTAAGGTCCCTTCCAACCCTAGCCATTCTATGATTTTATGATTAATTCTGGACAGATAGATATTACAGAACCTTTTCTGCTCCCTTTCTCTCACCTTCCAGAAATACTTGCAATATCGCCTGAGAGAAACGTTGAACAGTTTTGGGTAATGCTTGCTTTTATTTTAGCAACCATTTCCACACTGGAAAGAGAGGTGCTCTACATCTTCTGCTTGAGATTGGGAGGAAGTATTCAGAATTCTTACTCAAGACCTGTGTTGTGCATTTAGTCACAGTCAATACAGCTATCTTTCATTGCTCAGTTACCATTTGCTGCTGACTAATGCCAATTATGCCAGATTTCTACAGCCACTGTAAAGTTTCAGACACCCTAAGTGCTAATTTCAAGCACAAATATTATTTCACAGAATTGGCTTTCCCTCTTGTCCAACATCCACAGTGACCTGTACCATAGGCACCAGGGAATAGCTCTGTAGTTATCTACCTGCTTGCCAAGTGTGTTCAATGACACTCCGTTTCCTGGTGACGCTAACATAATTACAGGATCTTCTCAGACAGCCATGCACATAGCCACCTAGGATAGCTTTAAGAAGTCAGCCTGACAAGAGTGCACACATTTCTTCTGACAGAGTAACCAGAGAAATGTTGTTTCACAGTAAGGAGAAAGAAAACTCAGAGCTCTAATAACAGTCTCCTCTTCAACTGTTGAGATTAGTTTGCCCTCTCTACACAGATCCTCTCGCTTTGGTGCAAAGGAAGAGGTTAGCTGATTCTGTTGTTCTGTCCTTTTTGCTCCAGCAAGAACCAACAGCTATCAAAGAGACAAATGAATTTTCTCTATACAATTTCAAAATAGTGCTTTTATAGTAAGGATGTCAACAGACCTCCTACACATTAACATGCAGTTCTGAAGCGTCTCCAGATGAGAAACACTAACAAGATCCTACAGAGCTGGTGAAGACCCTATGGTACATGATCATGAATAATACTACCTCCCACATACTTTGGGGGATGCATAATACCTGGAAATTGAATGACTGACAGATTTGGGGAACAACCCTTACACTCCCTTTGAAAAATCCCCATCATGTTTATTCACAAAATCACTGATTTTGCACATATCTGAGGAAAAAAAAAAAATCTATCATTGTTCCACTATCAGTTTTAGAAATCTTTTTAAAAGCATCCTTGTTATTTTGTCTGCAGGCAAGCTATGACATACAGCCTGTTCTGCTCACCCCTTTTAACCAAGGGTTAGTAGTCAAACTGCCCTTTGCTGCCCCTAAACTTACGTCAAACACAAAACATTCAGTTTAATTGTTTTAACACCTTATTATATATCTACACATCATTTAACTCTTATTTTCACAAATACCCTGCAGGAGAGATTTCTGGCAGTGCAAGAATTCTTGCATTACATCAGACTATGTTCACTCTGACAGTGACCAAACATCATGTAACACAGAAGAGAAAGATCATAATTGTGCTGGTTCTTGATAACAAATTCTTTGATTTATCCAAAGTCAGAGAGATGAAATGAGATTAGAACAAGGTAAAGATAGAAGAGTGGGTTGTTCGTTTGTTTTTTAATTTAAAACACCTGGAGTCAAGACAGTTAACACAGAAAAGTCTTCTATTGAGGAATAAAAATGAGACATCCAATTGTACTCTCATAAAAACTTGGGGCATAGACACAAATCCAGGTACGAACATTCCTTTGTTACACAGGGATCTGGCAACATTCTTTAGAAGAATTTAAATGGCATATGTTTATACTGGTTGAAATCTGTATTTTTTTTCCCTTTAAGAGGAAATAAATACATATTGTAAAAGGAGTAGCACTGATCAATGACTGCTCGAAGAATGAACTTCCAACATTTATTTTGAAGCTTGTAGACCTCAAGGTTCAAGCTAAAATGAGAAACTAATTTCTCCCTGATTCTCTAGATTTTCAGATTATGCTGAAAAAGGATTCAGTAATAAAAACTTGTGTCATAACACCACTGATATAATACCACAAAGAATAATACCTCCACAGCTTGTTGTAAACGTCCCTCTAGTGCCATAAATGTGAGAAGCTGAGGATCCACATAAGGAATGCCTTGAGCAAGTCCTAGGCCATCGCCAAATTCATCAAGTACTCTGAAAAACATGAGTTAGGAATCATGTCTTCATTTCAAATTAAATAGTAACAACATGAGTGCTGGGTACATCAAATTACTGCATATCACCTGGTAACAACTGTGTGCACATACTCTCATGAGGTGGTTGTGTTGGGTTGACCTTGACAGGCTGCCAAACACCCACCCAGCTGCTCTGTCACTCCCCCACCTCAACTGGAAAGGTGTGTAAGTAAGACTAAAAGCTCATGGGTCCAGACAAAGACATGGAGATCACTCACCAATCACCATCACAGGCAAACCAGATTTAACTTAAGAGTGAAGCTTAATTTAACTGAAAGGTTGAACCAGATGATCTTTTGAGGTCCCTTCCAACCTAGGCTGTTCCATGACTCTATGCATTTATTGCCAATAGAAATAGATTTGGATTGCAAGAAACAAAGATGAAAACTAAAATACCTTCCCCTTAGCCCTCTCTTTCTTTCCAGGCTCAACTTCATTCCTTCATTTCTGACTCCTGTATGTCCTTCTGCCCTGCTTGGAGTAGGGGGACAAGGAATGGGGGTTGTGGTCAGTCCATGGCAGTTCCTCTCTGACACTCTTTCCTCCTCACACTGTTCTCCTGCTCCAGTGTAAGGTCCCTCCCACAGGCTGAAGTCCTTCAAGATAAACCTGCTCCTGCATGGGTCTTTCCCAAAAGCTGTACTCCTTCACTAACTGCTCCAGCATGAGCTCTCTCCACAGGCATAGTTCCTTCAGTAGATATCTACACCAGAGTAAAAAAGGGCATACAGCTTAGCTAATAAATTTCATATATATTCTGCTGAGCTCATTTAACAACTAACATTCAGATTTTGATTACACTGTATGTCACAGTTCATAGCTTGGCAGCTGCTTTGAGTTCTGTTTTCAACATTCAGACATCAAATCTTAAAATGGGCACAAGGAAAATGACACATCTGCGTATACTCAACAGACAAAACAGGCTACTAGTGAAGCATCTTCCTTCCTGGTTTGAGTACTTAGGAAGCTTACCAAGGCTGACCTCCAATACTTAAAAATCTGTTTTTGTCCATATTCTGCAATTCCTTCGTTAGCTTGCTGCCTGGTGCTGCAAGTACACATGCCTAATTTCTAGCTTGGACTCTCATGCATTAGTTCACAATGTAACTTCACAAGGAGAAAATACCAATGGTTTCGATATGCCTACACTGTAGTTTATAATATTTTTAATAAGCAGAAGAGAACAAGCATTAAGTCTCTCACTGGAAAGCATTCTCTCTCATTCACTCTTACTTTAAAACAAATGCATTATACTATTCTAGGATTAGGCTCTGCAAGTAGCTCCAATCACTTTCTTCCTGGTATTCGCAGAATTTTTGTAATAAATACATTGCCATATTCTTCAGTAATCTAATGACAGAAAATAAGAGTGAAGCATTCAAAACTATGACAATATTAGGTAAGCACATAGCATTTCAAAGTAATACAATAAGCTTATAATGTCTAACTTACACCAGTAGCAAAAAAGACCAATTATGAAATAGCACTGACCTGAATGCTGGTTACATTCATATTGCTTTACTTTTGTTCCACTTCCACTACATTTACGATCTTGAAAATTAATTGAAAAAGTATACCCACTCCTTGAATATTTAGTGCACCAGAACCTTCTCAGGTCACAGCCTGATTTATCAAATTTACGTCCTTTTTCTCTCTTGCTACAAGACACGTAGCACTTGAAATACCTTAAGCCTTAAAACTCACATTATCGGCCTTTGAAACAAGTGCATACTGATAGCCATGAGTATTTTTGGCATGTGACAAAAATGCAAAACTACTAAAAATAACTACAAAGCCTCTGAAGTTAACACAGAAATGTATCAAAGGCATACCTCCACTCCACATCCAGGTCTTCACCCACACTAGAGTCATCCTCAAAGTTGTTATTTCCATCCAGCAGGAAGAATCCAGAATGCATGATATCACTAACTGGATCATTTTCCTCATCACTGCTACTTTCTACTTCCTCCCGGTACTGTAACCAAGGAACCTCTCCTTCCTCCAGTAATGCCTGTTCCCTTCAAATAAATGAAAAGCTAGGAGAATTTACAAACACATGCACGCAACAAAAGCTACACGTATCACAAGGGCTAAAGATGCCTGTTTCCCAGGCTGCAGAGAGCCAGATTAGGAATTCAGCATTTGCTGTAAAAACCAAGAAACTCCCAGTGGTATCAGCTCCAGACTCAGAACCTAGTAACACCCATGTTTCTATGACAAAATTATTTGTGTAATGTTCAAGGCCAGCAGTACAGAGAGTAGCTTGCTTTGCGTTTTCCCTAGTACAGGCAGCATCCCTGCTAGGAACAGTAAATTTGCCACTGAAAATTTTCTTATTTATCTACAAGTTCCTAAAGCCACTAAAAAGAAAGGCTCTCTTGACACCCTGGAACAGACATCATGGGGAAGCTTGCCCTGAATGCAAAGAGATACTATTTACAAGAGAAGCTATTTGCATAAGGAGAAAGTCTCCTTTCATTCCTGGGTATTCTAGAGGAGCACAAGTCACGTGGATGTTTAGAGCGACAAAGCTTCAAGTCCCACTTTCCTTATCAAAAAGAAAATAAACAGGAATCATGTTAGAAATGAGTACGTTTGCAGGCTTTTCATTGGTTTTGTTCTCAAACAGGTTAAGTTTTCATAAAGCCACACTAATTCTCCAAACCTCAACAGACAGTAATACTAAAAAGCAGTAACAGCAATTTGGATTGCTTGGTAACAGGTACTGTCTACCTAAGCATGGAAGAAGCTGAAAGAACACTTAGGCATGGCTTGTTGCTTCACAAAGACATAAACCAAGACTATATGGTCAATATTAGATG
>WKFP01015020.1:1433612-1469318 GCA_011057875.1 Pterocles orientalis
AAAGACATAAACCAAGACTATATGGTCAATATTAAATGCTTAGGAAAAAAAAAAAAAAAACAACTTTCCTTGTCTATTTATAGCTACAATTTTGCCTTGCAACAAAGTGAAGTACTGAATGACTGAACAAATAAGGAAATTATCAGCAAGCAGTTAAATCACAGATAGGGCTGCAGAAATAGAGCAGCAGTGGAATATGAAAAACAAAGCAAAGAGATAAACAAATGCTTTGCAAGGAGTACTAGCAATATCAAAAGATGTGTAGATCTTTACAATCAACTTGCCTAATCTGGTTTTTTAAAGTCAATATATCCAGCCTGTTATCCCTACTGACACTTATACGTCAATGCCCTCTCATTACTTTTCTTTCTTTCATAAAACAGAATTGCTTGCATAACATGTCATTTTTTCCCCTGATTTGAAATACACACAACTGCTCAGATTATTTTGATGTAGGCAAATGATTATTGCTAGTATAGCAACAAGCTTAAGAACTGATGTTATTCCATGTGGTGCTATGTAGATGATGATGATGTCAGAGCTCACAGGAAGTTAGCTGAAAAAATAATATCATACCCTCCTTGGAAACAGAAGTGTGTGTTCTCCTCTTCT
Organism: Pterocles orientalis; assembly: GCA_011057875.1. Taxonomy (NCBI): domain Eukaryota; kingdom Metazoa; phylum Chordata; class Aves; order Pterocliformes; family Pteroclidae; genus Pterocles; species Pterocles orientalis. The sequence goes on from WKFP01015020.1 coordinate 1,434,225, forward strand.
ACACCACTGTGGCTGCTCTGCACTTCAGTCTCACATTCCTCCCTGCCTGGGACAGTCTCCCAGCTTTCATCACTTGAGGACTGGTCTTCTTCTGTAGCAGTAGAAAATGTAAGCACAGCTGCAGAACATTCTCCATCACTGTATTCTGAGCTGTAAATTAAACAAGGTAAGAGGGTGTGAATTAAAACATTGCTTTAGAGGAAAGAAAACAAATCACAATCACATTCTGTGATTTACTACTTTTCTATGAACATTGTTCTCAACATAGACAATTTTTTCTAAAAGAAACTAATTTGTACTATCTACAGATGTATTACAAGGCAAATATACATAAAGATCTGCCTAAAAAAAACAGGTTCTAAGAAAGAATTCTGCCCATCTCACTTGGCAAAAATATTTTGTTCTATCCCCTCCACATTTGCAGAATACACTAAAAAAGTCAGGAATATAAACCCAGACCCACTACACTCATCTTTCTCCAAGCACACAAAGAGAAAATGACAGCAGTGTTCTCAGCAGTGACACTGAGAACACCAATGCTTGTTTAGCAAACAATAAGCAATGCAAGCCTTATCTCTCAGACAAACAAAACTCAAAGCTCTCATAACCTCTAATATACAGTGGTCCTTTTTTAAAAATCATAGAGATATAATGGATGACTTATTGTAAATTATATAACTCACTAGCTCAAACAGATGAATGGCACGGAGTTTTTCAAAGATAATTTGCTTAGTCACCACATAGAAAAGGGTAGCAAATAACGAGTTGTGGGCAACTTAAACAAAATAGTGATGCTAGCAGTTATCTCAAGAAGGATGAAGTTATCTACTGCTCCCTTTAGTAATGCCACTTAGAAGGTTCACTCAATACTAACAGTGACAACTGACACCTACCAAAATTCAAAGTATAGTCAACTAGCTAAGTCATTTCAAAAAGTTGTAGTAAACTAATAAATACGTGAACAGCAAACGTACTTAACAGAGCACATCTTACACAGCAATCCCCAACACCTGCAGCTCAGTTTTCAATCTGCTAAACCCAGTATGTCTATGTGCATCAATACTATCTCACCACCTACAAACTCACTTTAAAGAAACACTCCATCTAATATTAGAAGTACATGCCAATAAAACTTGCTATTTAACAAATTACAAGTACGTTTAAAAAAACACACATTATACACTGCAAGTTTCACAAGAATAAAGAAGATTAAGGTCCTTTCCAATCCTAACCATTCTATGATTCTATGATTATATGGAAGCATTTTAATTTGAAGCAGGAATATATTTTTCTATCACAATTTTGATGACTAGGGAAAGTGATGGAAATTAGAATATTCATTAACTTTGGGCTATTTTAGAAGATTACAATATAAATAATATTTGTTAAGAAATTCTGATATGCAGTCTCACACATCTTATATTGCGCCAACTAAAGCTGAATACTAAGGGTTTAGAACCTTTCGTTTTATTTGGGGTTTTGTTTTGTTTTAAAAAGGTTATTTAAGCATACTGAAAGACTGGTCCTACTATTCAAATCTCTTATTTTAGTTTTCTCTATTTTTATTTTTTTACGTTAAACAGCATTATATGAGTAAAAGTTAATCAATGTAAGGTTATCCAAATTAGTCTGTCTTCTGCGTAGGGAGTCCAAACCAGGAGGAGCCTGAATACTGTTCCTTGTGTCCAGGGTGGACATGAATCTGAAACTGTATTCATTAACAGTCACTTCGGAAACACCTACTAGTCTAAAGAACTTCCGTTAAAAAAAAGGATAAGCAATCCTATCATGTTATTCTTCATATATTACAAGAACAATAATTTATTTCAAAAGGTTAGAGACAAGAACATATATAGGCTGTCATGAAGAATATTGAGATTTCATTGCAAAAAACCCAAATTCTGAAAATAACAAGACTTGAAGGGAACTTCCAAAGACTTCTAATATGCCAAAAAAACCCATGTTGAATAAAGTTTTCCTTTTCTACCCTCCAGCTGCTTGAAAATAAAAAAATAAACAAGTTACCTTCATAGTGGTAAGATGCTTTAACCCTAAACATAAGGAAAGGCTTTTTACATTACCAGATGAAAGTATATTATCATTTCTTAAGATGGACTTGAGGAAGGGTGAATGACAACTGAAAGGAAAAGTTGGCATCTTGTTATCTGATCATATTCTGAAATTGCTTGAGTTTTTATGTCCCATTTGCTAACAGATTATTCATATTTGCATATGATTTACACAAAAGATTCAATATTAATACAGATACAAAAATGAAACTTTACCTGTCTTCATCAATGTGGGATGTTGAGAATTTTCTGCTGCAGTCTTCAAACTCACCCCAAAAATCACTACCACCTAGAACAGTTTGTTCTTGAGCTGCTGCATTTTTCCTTAGGTCTATTTCTGGGTTCGTTTGATGACCTTCATACTCTCCTGAGTCAAAGAACATACTAGAACTCATCTCTTCTTTGCTATTTCTCCAGGCACGCCCGGCACAGCCTTGCTGGACTTCAGCAGTTTCAGTTCTCCTCCAGGAATCACTTTCCTCTTCATCATCATTAGGGAGCACCTTCCCTCTCTCCCAACAGTTTGCAGTATTTTGTTTTCTTATTTTAGGTCTCACTACTAGCTCAGGGGAATTTCCTTGGTCAGTCTTTCCATCATCAACATTTAACTCATTAGCAATTGCTACAGGGCTTCCAATTCCAACATTCACTACACTTCTTATCTGTTGTTTTTCACAATTGGCACAACTCATGTTACTTTTTGGTATAGCTTGATCTTCAGCAGAAGACTTAAATGCCCTATTGTTTGGACATGCCAAGTCTGGATCTATGCTAAAATATCTCATTAAAGGCATTGGTTCTGCTTCTTGGAAACACTCTCTAGAAACAGTCTGGTTCAGAGCAGACTGTAAGTCAGTAAAAGACTCTACGTCTTTTTCTAACTCAGAAAGCACGTTATCTAGTGTTTCCTGAAATACACCTGCTTCTTCTCTTGCCAAAGAAAAATTGTCTTGAGCATCATCTTCCTCTCCATCACTACTATCTGGCTCATATGAGTCAATGTTTACAAAAGCAATTCCATTCTGACCATTCAAATCATTATGCCCTCCAGACACATATTTTGCAAGATCCCCAGAATTTCCATAAGGATCCATAAAGTCCCCTGAGACTTGGTTGCCTTCCAGTCCATCAGAGAATAGAGAAAATGCTGACGTGTTCGCTTCAAAAGTTTGGGTCAATACACTTTGGCAAACGGGTTCTCCAGTTCCAGTATTTTCTAACAAAGGTTCATCTAATATTCCAGAAGAAACTTGAATCAATGGACTGGAACCTTCACAGAAAGAATGAATTGGAATAATCAAAAACAATAGAAATAATCTTGTACGACAACAATTGCTCATGAAAAAAAAGATAGTTCACTAGGACTGCAGTGCAATTCAATAAAAGGAAACATTTACCAGAGATACAGTCATTCTTCACTAATATATTTACTTTCTCATTTATATAAACTAAGCATATAGAAATAGACTTAAATGATACAGTTTCAGCTCAGCCTGTGACAGAAAAAATGCAAGTATTAAAGGAACATGATCACAAGTAGCATTTTTACATTTTTTATATGAAAGGGTATTTTAAGATGAGAACAGGAAATCTGAACAAAAACTAAAGATCAAAAAACTTCTGTGGGTAAGTTAAAACTGGATTATCCATTCACTAACTGCCTAAATCGTGTGTCCTGACACTCAGATAAACCCATTGATTGCTACTATAAATTACATACTAATAGCACTATATTTTTTTTGTACATGCAGCTGTGAGTGCAACTCCTCATAAGAAAATAATAGCAGGGATGAATGTAGAATTACAGTTCAGTTACCACCATTACAAATTCAGTCTGGTTATATCACACTTGGACATCTCTGGGACAATAAATATCAAGCTCAGCAGCAAGACTTAAAGAAAGTAAAAAAAAGTATACTGCTACCGCAAAATTAATGCTTCATTCAAGTCACTTGTAACTCCTAACCAAGGCAATAGTTCAAACTATTTTTGAACATACAATGGCTTTCATAACTTGAGAGCACTTAAATTTTTTAAGTCAATATTAAGAGGTTTGGAAGCTTAACTTGAAGACCATTAAAGGTAAACCCACCACAAACCCCACAAAAAAGACACACATGGTTAATTGAAGGGATTCCCTCGCATGTTATTTTAAAAGCAGGTAGAGGTAGGAAAGCATGTAAAGAGTGTTTCAGGGTTAAAAAACCAACAAAACAACAAACCTCATCTCATAATTAAGCCATGCCTAGGTTGGTAAATTCATGGTACTGAATTCTTACGAGACCCATGCCTCCCAGCACTAGGCATCTGGCTTGCAGGAAGCAATACTGTCACATTACATTTTATCCAATTGAAATCTTGAAGCACTTTCAAAAAATTGCTAACAGTTAAGCTTGGCAGGCAGGCCACTCTGGAGATCATCCAGTCCACTCTTCTTGCTCCAGCAGTCACCTATAGTAGGTTACCAAGGACCAAGTCCAGTCAGATTTTTAATATTTCCAAGGATATCTCCTTCTACCCATCTTCCACAGTTGCTTAGATGTACATAAGATGCCAAGCCAATTAGCAAGAAAATATGCAGCATATTTTAGGTAATACCCACCCTTCAAAAAATAAGCATCAACTGGGGAAAAATGTAACCTAGTTGGGGTAAGGGAAATAAATCAAACCAAAACATTTCTCAGAGAAATCTGAAAAGTCATAATACAAAAAAAAGAGAACACATATAAAAGGAAAGGCATTTTGCTCTTAATATAGAAAATGAGACAATCCTGGAATTTACACACAAAGCGATTGTATCAACAGCAAGGAGATAATACACTCTAAGCTGCATATTTCGTATGATCCCTAAAATAATAGCACGCTCATTTCTGAGTAACTGAAACAAGAAAGGTGGTAGCACTTGAGAGATACAGCAGGAAGATTTCCACAAGTGTCAACACTGCCTTCGAGTAAACAAACCTTTAACTAGATGAAAGTGTAGAAAATGTGTGAAGGATAGGCAACTGCAAAAATGTTCCAATTACAAAAATTAAAACCACTCCAAGGTGATCTACATTACATAATAGTCTCCAAGAACAATTGCATATGACAAAGTTAAATTAGCACTACACTACTATAACAAAAAAGCTCAGGAGAAACCTGAGCTTACTTTATCATCTATATGTACTTCTAGTCTGTAAAGGAAAGAGAAAAATAAAATGCTACCTTACAGAATCATAGAATCATTTAGGTTGCAAAAGGCTCTTAAGATCATTGAGTCAAACTGTAAACCCAATACTGCCAAGTCCACCACTAAATGGCATCCCTAAGTGCCATGTCTACACATCTTCTAAGTACTTCCAGGGATGGTGACTCAACCACTTCCCTGGGCAGCCTGTTCCAATGCTTGATAATCCCCTCAATGAAGAAATGTTTCCTAATATCCAATCTAACCCTTCCCTGGTGCAACTTGAGGCCATTTCCTCTCATTCTGTCACCTACTACTTGGCAATAGAGACCAACACTCACCTTGCTACAACCTTCTTTTGGGTAGTTGAAGAGAGAGGTAAGGTCTCTCCTCAGCCTCTTTTCTCCAGACTAAGGAACCCCAGTTCCCTCAGTTCCTCCTCACAAGACTTGTTCTCTAGACTCTTCACCAGCTTCATTGCCTTTCTCTGGACCTGCTCCAGCACCTCAATGTCCTTCTTGTGGTGAGGGGCCCAAAACTGCACATAGTATTTGAGGTGCAGCCTCACCAGTGCCAAATACAGGAGAATGATCACTTCCCCAGTCCTGCTGGCCACACTATTTCTGATACAAGACAGGATGCTATTGGCCTTGGTGAGCTGAGCACACTGCTGGCTCATAGACAGCAGTTAACCAACACTTCTGGGTCCTTTTCCACGAGGCAGCCTTCCAGCTACTCTTCCCTAAACCTGTAGCATTGCATGGGGTTATTGTGACCCAGGCGCAGGCCCCAGCACTTTGGCAGATCTGCGGTTATATCAAACTTCTTTTTTTAGCAAAAAAACTTCATATACTCAAGGAGATAGGACTATGCTTCTAACCCAACAAGCCATTTTGTATTTCTCTATGAAATTATTATTCAGATGCTCAAGTCAAAGAAGACATTTTGGGATATACTAACATTCAATATTCATCAAACCAGAAAGGAAGGTGACCTGGCTGGTATAAACAAATAAAAAGAGAACCTCTAAAGATGTCATAGGCTTAAACTAGTCTCCCCTGTAATGACAGTAAGGTTGACAAAGACATGGTCCATGATACATCACATATTTAATAGCCTAGTTTCAAACAGACGGTTAGAATAGGTAATATCTTCCAAATGTGATTTGTCATTTGGAAGGCAAAATAATTCGAAGTATACAAGGTTATGGCTATTTAGTTGATTAGAATGCATGAATTTATTCAGGAATGCTCTTCGTCAGGCAAAATCAAACAGCTTAATGTAGTCTGTAATTTGCCTTCCTGATAAGTTTCATTCTACAAAGCCATAAGAAATGTACTTTATGTCTTAAGTGGCTGCTCTCTTACTTTCACATTTCTCTATGTGCCTTCCTCCTCCACCCCCAACCATCTCAGTTTGCAATTAAATGGTACATACACAAAGATATGTACATACATAAAAAATTCACTTTCTGATCATCCTCCAGTTCTAGTCGTTCGTGGTCTTCATTGTGTTGATGTTCCTCTCTGTCTCGGCTATTCAAAGATGGTCTAAAACCAACATAGGCATGTCTTCTTCCATATCTTCTACCTGTAACAGTCTGATATCCTCCTGCTGGTTTGGGCCAGGCAGGTTTGCCAGCTCCTTGACCCATTGCTACCTCACATTACAGAGGAAAGAAAAAAGAGCCTCGTTAGACAACAGTATGTTTTTATAATCTCCCTCTTCCCCAACACTTTGATATAATTTTTTTTTCAGCAAGGAATTCCCCATTTCTCTAAAGTCTTAAGCTTCAGAAGAACCTGAAGTGCTTTGGGCACACATGTCATGAAAGCACAAAGCAGCATTTTCATCTACACTAAATAATATTGACAAACACCAATCTTACCCCATCTTAACATGTTTGTAGTATATAACAGATTTCATTAAAAAATTTAAAAATCATATCCAGATGTCACATGGCTTTTTTTTTAATGTAATACACTTCTGCACATAGTTCTGACACAACACGTCAGCTTGCAAAACACACTCACAAGCACTGGAATGGAAAAGCCTTCAGGTAAGGGCTGGCTAAATTGCGCTGCATAACTAGCTCATCTCTGTGATGAGAAAAGTATAATTAATCAAATTACACCTTCTAAAACAAAAGTCCCAAGTCTCAGGGAGAAGGTTTTATTCTTTACACTAGGTAGTGTGTTCAGGCATAGCCAAACAAGGCAATTACCCACATATGGCTCTTATTACATCAGGATTCCATATTAATGGATCTTAATACTTTTACAAAGAAAACATGCAATAAGTAATGCAAGGAAACTTGTAAAACAGTGGGGGAAAGCTGCCAATATTGTAACGACGGGAGGTTTAAATACAGAAGTAGTATCAGCTGTTAATGATGTAACGCAAGGGTTCACCTCCAAAGGCTGTTGCTTGTATAAATGCAATTAGAAGCTCAGTACTTCATATGCTCAGTGGCTTTTTTGTATTCCTCTTCTAATCTTTACTAGATGTGGAATTAACAAAGTAGCTTTTTTGTTCTTGAATCTCAAACTGAAAAGGACGCTAAAGTCCAGGAAGATAAAATTTACAACCATTAACACAGAGTTCTCTGAATTTCAGAAAAATAAGAAAGCTTTTTTTGTTTCCTGGCTGTGAAACCGATCTCTTCAGTGCTCTTAAAAAGAGAATCTCTATATGCAGAGATACCAGTTATTAGCAGTTATTTGACACAGCTTCAGGTAGAATAGCCACTAGTAAGGTGGGTAGTTGCAGTATGCAGACTGCCTAAAACATGGAATTGCACACATGTACCAACTATCAAAGAGCCCAAGGAGGTGGGGTTTTTTTTTTTCTGTTTCTTAATAATGGAAAATAAAATGCAAGGGAAAAAAGGAAATATTTTTCATGGGGCTGCACTCTCAGAAATCACATGACCCCTTAAAAGCTTTACTGAAAAAGCAAATAGAAGAAAGCTGCCTATTATAAACTACAGCTTCTAAATGAAGGTGGTCTTAAGAGGTTCAGACATATCATGTCCTAGAAAAATCTGGTCTACAATTGGCAGCATGACAATTCTGAAAACATTTCCTAGCAATCTGCACTTCAGTAGAATTTCTGTGGAAAAAAATCCAAAGACCTCTGTCCCCACAGAAAAAAACAAACCCAAACCAAACCAAACCAAAACCTAAGTAGTATAATGATGGTGGAAGGTTCAAGGATCAGAAAAAAATGCAAATTCCAGAAAAAGAAAAATAATCACTCTTTCGGCTCAACACAAAAAAATAAGGCTGGAACAAACCAAACAAAATTACACTCACCATAAAACACCTGCCAGAAGAGCCTAAAATATTACTGTTTTGTTCCAAGGCAAACTGACAGCAACAGTGAACATACTTCCAGTGCTTAAAATGAAAATACTAATAGTTACAATTCAACTGCTTAGAATTGCAACATTTAAGCAAATTATAGCATGAGGAATCTTTTATCTAATGTTGTCAACTTCACTTTTTGTTTAGCTGATTCTAAGAAACCATTTGCTACAGAAATGTTGTGCTATAACACACCACATCACATGGCTCTAAATATCCCTTAAAACATGTAATCCTAGACATGCCTTTATTCCATTCTTCTTCCCACACTTGAAATGTTTCCAACCATAGACCAGTTTCATGAACACTGCAGAAGTCCAAACATGTCCATCACTAGCTGCAATATGGCGATACTGCATATTTCTACAGATCTGGGATACAACTCAGCTTAATCCTCTCAGAAGAAAATAGCAGCTACAAGCAGCTTTCTTCTCATTTATCTGTGAAGCTTCCTTGAAAATAGTTCCACGTATTTGTCCAAACTTGCCCATCCCACATTAAACAGAAGCTACAACAGTCAATTTGTCATTAAATATACTACTCCTGCAATCCTTAGAAAGATGAAAACTCTCTACCACCTTCGCAAAAAAAAAGTCTCTGCAACTAATACAAGAAAAAGAAGACTGACAATTAGTTCTCTTAGTCTGTCAGTTTACTAAGTCAACCAGCAAGTCGTTTTCATTCAAGTAAGCTCTGACAATTCTTAAATTTCCACCTATTATAACATGGCTGGTAGCAGACTGCCAGAGGGAGCTGACAATAAGCCACATTTGAACTTGAAAAGCAGAATACAACGCCTGGGTGAGTAAATCAGCACAGCAACAGGGAAATCTGCCCTCAAATATGGTAATACAAGTGATTGAAACAAAAAAGGTAAAAATACAAAATTGCCTCATTCTTAATTTTAGTTTGTTTAGTTTGTGCTCAAAAACAGATGTCCACTCAAAGGAGTTAAACTCTTTGAATGCAAATGTTTTATTTTTTTAAATTTACATTAATCTTTAAAGCTGGGTGCAAGGCAGTACATTTTTTGTTCCAGATAATTCTCTCATATAAAGAGTTACCTCATCTTGTATTCAATTGTTCTTAAAAGATGTACCATGCAGTTATTCTTCTGCCCTGGGAAGGATTTATTGGATCAATGTAATGAAAGACTTCAGGGTGTACTGCAAGTTTGGATGTCACATTTGGTTTACAGGAAAGGAAAGGTTAACTTCTATCTAGATACAAAATATCTCAACTGCATGGCTCCTTCTCTTGTTTTATCTGCTTACATGCCTAAAATAGGCAGCATTTAGGCATCTCTACCCAGAGACCAATTTACAAGAAACCCTTGAGGAAATCAAGTTCCTGAGATACATAACATTCTCTCTCAGGCCCTTCTTCCAAGCTAACCCAACCTTAAAAAGTGGGTATTGCTCCATCTTCTTTCAGAAGCTGTTCAGTAGGCCTTTGAAAAAACACACCCAACATCTGCTGGCACAGTTCTGCAACACACCGTTCTGCAACACACCAGTGACTAAATAACCAAGGTATGGGAAACAGGCTAGTTATTCACTTCTCAGGCTAAAGATGCTTATACATGCACCTCCATCTTTTCAAAAGGGTACTACATTCACGTGAATTCCTCAAAGGATCATTAGTGGCTGTTATAAAGCAGAAATGCATTTTAGGTCACGAGAGCTGGATTAAAAAAAAAAACACAGGGAATAAGAAAAAACAACAGGGAAGTCCAGCCGTTCCCAGGCACTGCCTTAATCACAGACGCAGAATGGCATGCTTACTCTACTTCTACAAATACTGCACTAAGGACTCCATTCCCTAGAGCCAGCAAACTGCAGACTGTCACACAAAAAGCCTCAGAATCTAGATCCAATCCATCTGACTTGCATAACCAACTTGTCCTCTCCCACTAAAATCCCACAGTTTTTCCAGAAGTAACACAATGCTCAAGGTTAACTGTAGGTGCATGCATACCTGTGTTCACAAACTAGCACTGTAACTTGAGCGTTCAGAAATGATCGATTCCCCTTGTACACAATTCTACATATAAATCTCAAATCATTTGAATTTATAGACCCGGATTTAAGACCATTGGAGCTTCCTGCTCAGTCACACACCAAGTCCTCCAACAGGATCCCAGTCCTCACCTACTGAAACCTGGACACCTCCTTTTTACTCCTCTCCATTACCTTTTGCTCTCCCCTGTCCTTCCAATTCCCTCACATCCTGCACACCAGAAACAAGAGAAACAGCTTTCTGGGATCAAGGAATTCACAACCTATATCTACACCACCACTCAAATCACCACCACCTGTGCAGATGTAAGACTTCACTTGTGGAATACACCAAACTCCTAAATGGGGCAATACTGACTGCCACACAGACAAGCAGGCTGGTCTTACTCTTGACTCACAGAATTGCTGTGACCTACCTGGATGGCACCACTTTGTTGGAGCAAAGTCTAGTGCATAGAAGCAATGGTAAAAAAACCAACCAAACAAAAACATCAACTAAAGAAATCACAGTTTATCTAAAGCAGTTCTGAGCATCTAAGCAAAATCTTGCCTTTCTTCCAAGAGCTGAAACACTGAAACCCTTCCCTTATATACCTAGCAATTTTTATAGTTTAAGTAGAAGGTAACCAACTTTCATAACTTCTGCTGAGAAAAAAAACATGTCCCATAACCCTAGAAACCTCATAAGGACATTTCCAGTTAAGTATTCCATCAAATTTATCTGGATCTTGTTTTCACCCTATTAGGTTCAATTTCATTTCCTTAGTATCATTCATTCACCCATACAGTCACCTCCTAGGTCTATTATATACCTCACATGGGGGAAACAAAACTAGGAGTGTGTGGCACGCTGGGCGGCGGGTGGCAAGGCCAGGGAAGCAGTCCCAAGTGTTTTTCATCCCAAAGAGGTGAAGGGCAGGGGTGTCATCATTTTCTGCTGCATAAAGTATTTAACTAGCTTTTTTTTTAAGGACACATACAGTGAGCTTCAAATATCTCTAAGTACTATTTTCTATCTTTTCATAACTTACAATTTCTTCTGCTCTTCCTCAGATTTTTCCTAGAATTCTTAAAAAAAATAGAAGTATACATATTCTGGTCTCAATCTCACCACAACACTTGACACAGAAGGAAAACCAAATCTTTATCCTACTCAGCTGCTCTTTTTTCTTTGACATCTGTGAATTACAGAAACCATTTTCTTCCACAAGGCAGGAACAGGATCTCAAATTCAAGGTTTGAAAAAGGGATGCATGTAATGCTGACACCATTACTGTTTTCTATGTTACTGTCTTAAAAGAAAAATAAAATCTGCATTTACTCCCAAAAGAATGCATTTGTCTGTCAAACAGGTGAAACTCAGAAACAACTCAAATTCTTGACACCCTCTCCTTTACTTGACTTACTCTGAGTCATAATGAAAGCATGCACCTGATCAACTAAGATAAAAGTTTCAGGTAAAAATATTAACTTTATATTTTAAACTGTATTATCCAATATTCTTTACCTGTAACCAATATTCTACATCTCCTTCTTCCCTCCAGCTATTGAAAGCTTCCTAGAGCATATGAATTAAAACGAACTTTGAATTAGAATGGAGAATTTCCACCACTGCTCAGGATAGTGGAGAGATTACACCATTTCAGTTAACAGAAGAAAGGCATGGAATAACCTCAGAAAGTGAGAGAAATATTTCAACAACTTAAAACAACACATTACTGCCACAGGTCCCCTCTCTCACCACTATGGGCAGATTAACACTGAAATTCTTTAAATGTTTTATTATGCTCCCAAGCTTCAAACTACATACACTGGCAAATTACCACTCAAAACAATGAATATTCAGTTAGAACATACATTCACTGTCTGGAATTTATCTAAATCTCAGAAAGCCATATGTGTAACCCCAATAGGCAGCTAAGCACTCCCACCAGTGGGATGGGGGAGAGTCAAAGGGTAAAAGTGAGAAAACTCATGAGCTGAAAGGTTAATATTTTTTTTAAAAAGGAAAAAAAAAAGAATAAAGAGGAAAAGAAATAACAAGGGAAAAGAGTGATGCAAAAAAAAAAAATCCTCATTGCTCACCAGCCAATGTCCAGGCAACTCCAAAATAACAGCAGTCTGGTCCAACTCCTTTCCCTGCACTAGGTTTATTGCCAAGCCTGATGCCGTATGGTACGGACTATCCCTCTGGCCAGTTTGGGTCAGCTGCCCCAGCTATATCCCTTCCCAACTTCTGGTGCAGCCCCAGCCTGCTCACTGGTAGGGCTGTATGAGAAGCAGAGAAGACCTTGGTTCCATGTGAGGACTTCTCAGCAAGAACTAAAACATTCATGTTATCAACGCTGTTTTCAGCAAAAAAAGCCAAAACACAGCCCCATACAAGCTCCTATGAAAAATTTAACTTTATCCGAGCCAAAACCAGTACACCATATCATACGCTAAACTTAAACATTCTTCTAAAGGATCAGATTTATTAATTCAAAAGTCCCTTCTTCAAAGTCTTGGCTTTAGCAGTGACTTTAGGCTGCTCACTAGCACATCTGAGAACACGGTAGAGATTATTTCCATAAGCAGTTTCAGTTCAGCTAAATGTACACTGAAAAATGGGATATGCTTCAGGCATTTATTTTCCAGGCATTTACTGCTGTCTTTCCATTAACCTTCCAGGGCATTTTGCACTCTCCTTTGAGCTATAGTTTCCACTAAGCCGACGTTTTTACTTTGTATAGTTCCTTCTCTTTGCCTGAGGCTGAAAGTAGTCTGTAGTCCAAGTTCAATAAACTGTCAGGCTGGCCTACTACTGAATTCACTTTAAATTCTTCCCACCCCCGCCCCCCCCTTTTTTTTTTTAACCTCTCTGATAACAGAAAGTGATTTTGTTAATAGCTAAAACAGCAGCTGGCTACATCTTAAAACACACTGACCAGCTTAGGTCTCTGGAATCTCAATAGTGCAAAGCATCTTTTCAGCAAACTTGAATCAAGTATTTTTTCCACTGTGCACTTAACCTGGGAAATACAGCACAGGCAACTAAACATAACTGAATACCTCTGTGAATAAAGGAAATACTTATTGTCGCCCTGCTCATTTTAATGACAAAAGTCATTCTGCATTTATCACTAGAGAGCTAATGAAAACATTAATCACAGGATATTTATATTTTGTGAACTTCAAAAAACACTGCTGGGCCCTTCACACATGTTAAGTCACTCCAAACTAAACTCATAAAAAGTGTGCATGCACAATCGGTGTCAACATGTTTATACTTATACTACTAGCCTGACACTATACATTTTGATATAACCAGAATCAATGCCAGCAACAGTAAAACAGCAATACAAGGCAGTCTTATGACACTAAGCATATACAGTACCTGAAGTAAGTACTGACACTTTTAAGACAATTCATTCATTCTCTGCACTGCACTGCCTTCACCCGAATACACACCCTTCCCACAGGCCTTGCAGCCCGACCCCTAGCATAAGGCTATCCGCACAGGCTTTCAGCTCCCAGCTCCAGCAGCAGGAAGAAGAGATCAAAACCAGATCATGCTCCCTGCAGCAGTAGGGCTGGAAACCACAGCAGCAGTACACAGCCAGTCATTTGGTAACAGGCAAGAAGAGGAAGGTTGTGCATTCCCAGGACTGAAAGGCAGGGGAGAGATTTAGTTCCAAAACATCCTTCCACTGCAATTTTTATCACAAACCAAATTCTCCGGACTGGGAATCAAACCAAAGATTAGTAAGAGATTGTTCTTTGGGAAGGCAGAAGGAAGATGAGACCACCAAACACACCCCATCTCCCTGATATTTAGAAGTATTGTAATGCGGGAAGCTTGGTGATATTGTATGAAGCATATTACTTGTGCTTAAATGCAAATGGTTAGTAATCAACAGTTTAGAAGACAAACTCTAAAATCTTGCTTCAGAAAAAAGGCTTTCTATTTCAACAGAAGAGATCCAAAGACAAATTTGAAGCAGGCTTTACCTCATTCTTCCTTTCTTTACTGATGAATACAATTTGTCTTGGCTCAATGCCATAAAAATGCTTCAGTGTTAGACTAGGTTAACAGACATCACTTGGAATTGACTGAAAAGGTAATAAACAAATTTTATATAGATAGATACAGATGTATATACACAAAACACATTTTAAAATGAAAGACGCCCAAAAGCAAGATCATTGCAAAATATTCTGATACTGATCTGACCCTCTCCCCAAATACCAAAAGAGGGGATGTACACTAGAAAGCTTATGGCAGCTTCCTTCCACTTCAATGCTAAAGTTCCCATTTTTCATTTCCCCCAAAGTTTGCAGCTTTATATGCATTTTGTGCCATAAATGCATAATGAGGTTCTGAAATGTTACAATCCATCAAGGCATACAAATAAAAATACAAATAGTTGAATTTCTGCATTTATCAAAGCATTAGTCAACATGCAGGCCACAATATTTAAGTCGATTAGTATTTTGGACATTGTCTGCATAGTCCTAATCTCAATTAATGATCTCCTCTAAGCAGTATCTGCAATTAACAACTATCCAAATTATGAAAAATTTTGCCAGACTTTAAGGGGAACAGGCGCTTGCACTATAAAAACAATAGTGAATTCAAGTATACATAGGGAAGTCTAAATGGTTGCCCTGAATGAAAAGCATTAGACATATTGACAGGGCAATAAGTGTTTAGTAAAGTCATGAAGAAAAAAAAAAAAAAAACACAAAATTGCTTCAAGTTCAGAACTCCATTTACAAGTGGAGCCCAGTCACCACCTCCCATGTAGAGGTGTCTGAATGGATAAACTGCTATAAATCACCATCTTGATACAGTTTGTTTCTATACTTAGATGTCCTCCTAGAATTCAAGATTCTGCATGGTTCCTACTCCTTCATCCAGGCTCTTCTGACCAACACGGGTACACAGAATCCCTCTACACAGATGTCTGCCATCTGTCCACTTCAGCCAAGGAGCCAAGGTTAGGCTGGCTTGCACTGATAAAGCTTCAGCTGTGGTTACAACAGTTGTCTGTCAAGTTGTAAACTGGACTGTGTGAACTTACTCAGCTTTACTAATTCACCTTCTTTGAAGGTCTAATTCTGTCTTTGTTTTTTTAAGGCTCAGCAGATAGTTGCATTAGCAGAGCTGAAGCTGTAAAACCAAGTCAGACACAAGCAGCTTGAGGCAGGAATTGCTATGCAACCTCTTCTGCCAAAGCCCCTGCATCCCTAAGCCACAGACCCACTCTTCACTGGGCACTGATCTGTAACCTTTACAGCACCTATTCATCATCCTCTAATGGTCTAGCCACTCCAACATTATACTCAACTTCTTCATTATTTCCAGTTTACTTGCACTGACTCATTCCAATTTTAGCCCAGCTCTCTTTACTTTCTTAGACAAAACTGTAAGTAGTTTGAATCCACTACTTCTTCCTTGACCTTGTCTCAACCCTGACTTTGGTAGGACACACAAATCTGTCCTACCAACTGCCAGCTCTGGCTTGACACAATAATTGCTTTTCCAGTTTTTATCCTGACAAACAGCTTCATCAGAAATTCCACATTTAATCTCAGCCCAAGAGAGAGGGAAGATGAAGCAACTGAAGTACTAAAAGATTTTAAAGATAAAGACAGCGTGTCATGTACTAACCAATTAAGAACAGGTCCCATACTCCCTTAGAAAGCCAGCATTACAGCTTAAACAACAAAAAGCCCAACTTTACTACCAGTAACCCTTGTAAGGATGTGTTCAGTTAATACAGAACACTATGATGGGCTGCTAATCATTAAACGAACCTTCATGTCTCTCTCCTTCCCCAGTAGCCCAAGTTTTTATACTCTAAATGTGTACTAAACTAAGGGCATGGAAGTAGTAATTTTTACCTACTACTTTTCAGAAGATATCCAGAAATTCAGTCCTTATTTTTAATAAAAGGTGTACTGGTAGTCTGTCTCCTTTTCTAATCGTCCACTTAAAAAAAATGCACCCCCCCCATATCTGTCCTCTTTGTTTTGCCTATGACTTTCACATCCTGCATTTCTATTTCAGTTCCAATTACAAACTTTCTAGAGAAGGAAGCATCTCGCTAGAGCTCAAAGACAGCAAATACAAGCCAGTACTAAACAAAATTCAAAACCTTTCCACAGTTTAAGGAGACAAGGTTCACTTTTACTTTTGTCAGTGCAGATGACCTCAGTATACTTCAAGAAGTTAGAACAGTCACTTCCTTTCTCCCTGGTAAAACACAGCAAACAAGACATGACAAAAGAATCCCAAGCTGGAAGTTCAGGTACTTGAAACTCTTCCATGACAGAGACACACAATTCAGCAGGCTAACAGGCCCAAAAATGTATTTTTGCCTTGTTGTTTATCATCTTATATAGCTGTCTTATTAAAGCAAACAACCCAAAACATGTAATGAATCCTTATCCACTACCAAAAGTAGTGAAAGTCATTTTGTGCAAGTAATTTTTTTTCTGAAGAACAGCAAAAACTCACTGTTCTAAACTTTTTCTTTTCCTTTCATAAACAGAACTCTGTATCTTGGATACAAGGGTAACAAAAACCTCTGATCCAAGTGACAGACAAGAGAGCTCACCTGAAGTCAGCTGGGACTTCAAGACTTACATTTTAGAATCACCTCACATTCTGTATCTAATATACCTGTGAAGAAAGTTAGATTATTCTCAAAAAAGGAGAAACACAGGACATTATTGTAAGGTAGGAAAAAACAGCAAACTATCAAAGGGGGAATTATTGGCAACGTGAAGCTAAACAGAAGGGCAGAGGAAGATTAGAGGACCACAAGTTACACACAGCTCAACACTTCCCTCTTTTGGCAAACAGCAACATACGGAGCTGTATTAGAGTGAAGGCTACAAGACAGGAAAAGTAACCCTTCTGTCCTGACTGACATTGTTAAAATCAGACGTAGCACTCTGTATATAGTTCTAAGTGCCATACTTCAAAAAAGATCACTCTTAAATGGCAGCAATGAAGATTTCCCTGACACTTGGAAACAACACATGGAAAGGACATACAGTAAACATTTCTACCAGTAGGAATATTATATCACTTAGGTTGCCTAGGGAGGCTGAAGAATATCAATCAGCAATGCAGCCCAAAGAAAAGGATTCAAACAAACACCTAGTGAAGAATCACTGTGAGGATGGTCTGTGAAAAAAAGAAAAGCCTGACAGGACAATTGCTTGAGGTCCCTACCAGCACCACAATAATTTCCCTAAGTTAGTCCTCTAGAATTTCAGACATTTATTCTACCCCCAGGGATGAAAGCACAATCATACATAAAAATGTTAGGGTAGAGGGGAAAAATCTGTGTGTTTTTTTCCAAACCCTTGGTGTACAGAGTAAGATATGGCCTACAGTGTGACTCCCAATCACTATACGCTTGCTTTCACATAACTTAGAAGATAAATCACAATTTCTCTACTGACAACCTCCCTGTTACTTTTAAACATTTTTTTTCTTCTTTAAAAATTTCTAAAAGGTTACACAATTGATATGCTGCATGAAATTGCACCAGTTTTACTGGGTGCAGTACAAATACTTGATTTTAAAAAGGAGATTACAAAAAAAAAAACCAACCACTTCTCACTTAAAGCACTTTATTACATTCTTGGAAATATACTACAGTTCCAGTACCTAGGAACCAATTTTTAGGCCTAAAAAAATTGAGATGCAAATTCTTTAGCCTGAGGACTACTCAAAATCTCAGACCATAATTATTTTTTTTAATCTGTCACCAAGCTACACTTATCTTGTTCACCAAACATGTGAAGAAGACATACCTATTTAAGATACAAATTCGATTACAGAGCCACTACAACAGAAGTCAGGTTTTTGCCATTGTTTTAAAATATTTTGGGTTGTGGAAACTTCTCTCTTGATTACTTCAGAAGTTTCACCTCTGACACTAAGCTGATGGGGTAGGACGTTTTGGTATAACCGATTATTACTAATCTCTGGATCCACAATACACCTCAGGATCAGAACCATCTCTCTGTATTCTACTTGACTATAGTATAAACTAGTTGCATCACTTCATACTTAAATCAATTATCACCTTGGATTTTCTTTTCCTTGCTTAACAACTAACAAAGATATTGCCAATGTTACAGCAATACACAAAAACCACAGGAGAATTTAGCATTTGAGCAACTGCAAATTTTTCAGGACAAGTTTTAATAATTGTGAACACATTTGAAAGGACAGACGTTGTGAGCTGGAGTTTTCTCTGCTTCCATAGTCAAACACTAAGTTACCTGAAATGTTGTGTAAGTGTCTAGTACCAAAACATCACACCTGAAATTAATCAAATTTGAAAAGCTGTTTTAAAACTGTTCAGAATGATTAACACCATTGGCAGCAAAATTTCTAAATACTTTCCCCCCATAACACGAGCATTTAGCAATTTCCATCCTTGCAAAGCATTCCACTCATTACTAAAAGCTCGTTAACAATTATCTCAATTTCCCATATAAGTAAGTTATAGTCCTGTTCCACAAATACCACAAAAACAGCTAGCCATGTGTGGCCTGTAAGAGAATCAAGGTTCTTGCAAGAACTATTGTATTTTACACTTTTACAACTCAAATAACTGCCCCTATATTCAACATGTACAGCATTACTCCAAGCACTTCAGGGTATCCCCGGGATATACAGCATGAAATGTCTTTCGTTCAAGTTCTGGCTATCAAAGCCACAGAAGCAGAAGTTCCAAACACTGATGGAAAGTACTATCCTAAGCCCATGTTAGTGTGTCTTTAAGGACATCAAAATATCACTTCCTCACAGATAGTCTGAACATAACACCAACACCTCCAGCAGTTTGGGTTTACCTATATTTATCCCACATTCAAAATTGTTTCTGGAACTTGAACATTGTGTCAAGGTATTTAGTTTTTAAATACATTTGCCAACTAAAATGAATGCAAAGTAAATCTTTGGGATCTGTCTAAATACACTACTAAACATACACATAAAAGACTGTTGAGTATCATTACAACTCTGCAGTCAACTCTATCAGACTTACAGTACTATCCATAAAATGAAGGGGGATCATTAATGTATCAGTGAATAAAAGAATTAGAACAAATTTGCTCCCTGTATTTTGTTTGTTCAAAATATTATTCAGAAATACTAGGATAAACCTCACTGAGCTGTAAATTTTATGCTCGCAACTTCAATTACATCCACAACTCCAATTACCTCAGATGCCAAACAAACACTACTGACACTACAAACAACAAGCCAAGGACTGTCTGCCTTACAAAGGTATTGTCCTCAGTACAATGGGATTCTGGGCCCTACTGCTGTAGAGCACAGTAACAGTTTTTGTTTTATTCAAGCTTTCCTAAGAGACCAAGAATAAAACCAAATACAACTCAACAAGTACTACGGACCACAAGGGAGATTACTATGTAAAAATTGTAGCAATGCCATCTTAACTTTTTGCTATGAGTACCCATAACAGTATTTGCTGAATTAATCCAACACATATCAGTATTTTTCATTTGCTATGTTAAACTGCTTTTGCTGAAGCAAACATTTTCATGGGAGGAGCTATCTTAACAAGGTCATAATTCATAAATGTCTTACTTTGATGAGGCTTTGATCTGTCAAGAACTTTTTCACACTACCTATACTGTATTGTAATTCACCAAGTTGGCAGAGGAAATAAAAACCAGGCATATTCCACAAAAATCTGATCCTGCACTTTAACACAACTTCAAAATAACTTTTCTAAACAACTTTTCCCAGACATTTTCCCTTCTTTAATGAGAAAGAGGAAATAAATTCTGTGCAAGTCTGACTCAGCCACAAATAAACTTATTTTATTACATAAGTAATACACAAATTTAAATATACATACTTCTCCTAAATGAAATTTACATCTAAAAAGTACATATTCTTTGTGATTTGTGCATTAACAGAGGACAGTAACAGCCTGACAGCACTCTTTATTGCTACAGGACATTATTTTTTCTAGATACAGTGCAACTCTCAATAGTTTAAATGTTTACACAGATGAATGCAAATTATGAAGCACACTGAAAGCATGATGCGTCTGAACACAGCATAGAAAATGCTATAGAGCTAAACTACTTCTAATAGCGCTAGTGATACTCAGCATCACAGGCATAATACCAGCCTTTTATACCTTTTTATATCTTTGTGCATCATGCGGATTCACGTTATGTAACTGATATATATTCTTCATAAATAGTGTTAATTCACCAACAGTATCCGGTCAAGCATACGTGCAGTGCACAGTATTCTGCAAGAACTCGGCTTCACTACAGTCAGCACAGCTGAAGACAAAGCAGTTCAAGTGAACCTCCTAAAGGTGCAATGACAAAGCACACACAGGAAACACCCTCAGGGAGGCTCTCATCCTGGTGCAAAACCCATCGCGTGCACTGCAACTAGAGGGGACGCTTTGAGCTGATGCACATCAACAAATCTCCTCTGGATTCCAGGCCCAAGACACGTTCCTTTTTGTCCCTGCATTTGGGGGTTGTTCTCCTCGCAGCCGGCTCAGACCCCCTCTCCTCTAGCAAAGAGGTAGCCCGAGTGCTTCATAAAGGAGTTCAAGCAATGTCAAGTGGCTTACTTTAGAGACTAGCCTGCTCACACCCATTTTTGTTTTGCCTGGGGGAGCGCAGTGAGAAGCCAGCCGGCTCAGCGGGCAGGGCTGCTCCCGGAGCCCCGCTGCGCCGCGCAGGACGGGGAGCCTGCGCCCGCCGCCGGCTCTCGGGCCTCGGCACCACGGAGCAGGCTCGCCCTTCCGCCTCAAGACACTGAGTCACCGTCACATTGTTGCGGGGGAAAAAAAAAAAAAAACAAAACAAAAGCCAACAAAAAACCTCTTAAGTGGAGGTCTGGCCGTGCCTGCTCGGGAGCTGCGTGCCCCGATGGCTTCCTCGGGCACACTGACAGCCTCCACCCTCACGCACAGGGTCACTACGGCCCGCTGGGCTAATCGCAGGCGGCCCTGGTGCCCTCTCGGCCTCTCCCTCGGCCCACTGGCTGCGGCGCGCGTCCTCTGCCAAAGCACTGCAGGGGCCGCCCCCGCAAACCCGTCCCTGAGGGGAGGTCATCGCTCCACGGCCCAAGCGCTCGCCTCGAGGGCTTAGGACGGCCACAGCACAGCTCTACCTGGTATCACTACGGCCCTCCCTCCCCAGCCGGAGGCCGCACGCAGAGCCCCGGGCTTCAGCTGTCGCTGGCCCGGGCTCAGACCCGCAGCCGTCGGGCCAAGCCGGGCCAGCCCACACCAGGGCGGCCCCCGCAGGAGCCCGCACTCACCCCTCCCGAGCCCGGCTCGCCCGCCTCCCCGCAGCCACCGCCTGCCGGCCCGCGTCCACCACTACGGCCAATCCTATCACTCTACAGCCGCCAGTGGTGGCCAATACTTGGCCAGGGTGAAGAAACAGCAACCAATCACGGCCAGAGGGGCGGGAACCGACTCAGAGGGCTCACTCCTGCCACCCACGGAGGGGCGGGGTGCGAACGGGGCGGTACTTCGCGAGGGGAGTGGCGGGAGAGGGGCGCGGCGAGGGGCGCGGCGAGGGGCGCGCCGCTGTCGCCTCCCCAGCCCGTGGCTGGCAGGTCCTACCGCCCTCCTGAGCGCCATGCGGCCAAGCTGCAGGCAGGGTGGCACTCGGTGGGGGTGGTGGTTGTGTAGCTACAACCTCCGGAGCCCGGCGGCCCACCGCGGCTGAGGTGCGGTCCCGCGGCAGGAGGGCCGCTGACCTGGTCCTCCCGAGTCGTGCGGGGGGTTGCGCGGACACCTCCGAGGTGACAGGGCCTTGCCAGCCCTGAGGCAGCCGCGGCAGGGGGCGGCGCGCTTCGTCACCACCAGCTGCCACCGGGAGTGCTGATCCTGACCGGATTTCGTGTTTCTGGCCTTAATTTGTTTATGTTACTAAATAAATTACCTTTAGCCTTCTAATCAGTCTTTAATCATGCAGTGAGTCCACCTCTGGGCTGGTCACTTCTATCTGAGTTTAGGAGATGTTGCTATTCGGAGGCAGGCAGAGAGCATTTTAATGCTTCACTGCAGAGAAGGAGGGAAGGGTAGCACATGGGGTACGACAAAGATCTACACACAGCGTCGGGCGATATACATTGTACTAAGAAAGGAGATAAAAAAAAGATATACTTTACAGACAAAACAGACAGGACAGAGCAAGAGAAAAAAAAGAAAAATAGCGGCCTTACACAAGAACTGTGCTATGTTCTGTGCATACAGAAAGGAGGAGGAAAGGCGCACAGCATTTGGGATTAAGACAGAGCACAGAGTACGCCATACATAAACAAGGCCAGAGGAGACACACTCCACATTGTCTAGAGTGATGAAGCTTCGCCTGTTTTCAAGTACTATTTTGACAAAGTTTGAATATTGATTTTAATTAATACGATTCGTAATTCCTCAGGGAGATCTCTCATTATCAGCTAGCATACACTTACATTGTTCTATACTTTTGTCAGCAGAAGTATGCACACACTCTGTTCCAATAATAAGCAGGGTCAGTTCTTGGGGAAAGAAAAAAAGAAAAAAAATTACATTATAATATCCTAGCCTGCTTCCATCTACAACAAAAGGTTTTTAGTCATCCAGTATTATTACCGTGTTGGGTATAATCTAAACATAACAGGAATTAATCAATTACAAACACCAATATCTACTTGTTGAAACATGACAAACAAGATCAAGGATAAACTTCATCCACAAAGAAGAAAATGAGTGAACATTGGACCCGATGAATGTGTCACATCTTCCTGCTGCCACTCAGCAACAAGAATCTCTGGTCATCTATTTTCATACAACTTTGCCCCTCCTCTCCTAACTCATCAGTTCGGTTCTTGCTCTTTGGCCATTCTGCTCTTCCATGTTTCCTGTAATTATTTTTCATGTCCGTCCATTTAAGCAAGGCAAGTGACAGAGAATACTGTGGCTGGTTAGTAGCTTTCTAAGTGCTGATAGCTTAGCTAGGACATGCATGCTGACTGCTAACCAGGAAACCATATAGATGGCTAACTGTAGAGTTCATACTCAGTAGAAGTGCTGACTTTGTTTGCTTTCTCCTGTACATAATTGTAATTTTTGCAGAACTTACAGAAATCTAAGTATGTTGAAGATGCTCACCTGACAAACAGGAATGAGAAAAAGCAGAGGCACTCAGTGCAATTTTTTGTGTCAGTCTTTAACAATTCTGATGGGCCTTGGTCTGCCCGGTCATCTGAGTTGGAGGACCACAACTGTGGGAATGATGATTTTTCATTTGTGGACACTGAAACTGTAAGGGTCCAGCTGTATCACCTGAATGTTCACAAGCCCATGAGGCCTGGCAGGATTCATCCCAGAGTACAGAAGGAGCTAGTGGATGTTACAACAGGACCCCCATGAGTCTTCTGCTAAAGGTCCTGGTAGTCTGGAGAGATCCCCACTGACTGAAAGCTATGCAATGATATTCCAGTTAATAAGGATGGCATGAGGGAAGACACAGGGAACTATGGACCTGTTAGTCTAACCTCAGTACCTGGAAAAAATATGAGGAAGATCATACAGGGTGCTACTGAAAGGCATTTAAAGAATAATGCAATCATCAGGCACAGTCAACAGAGTTCATAAAGGGAAAGTTCTGTTTAGCTAACATAATATTCTTCTAGGATAAGTTCAGCTGCCTAGTGGATGAAGGGAAGGTGGTGGATGTCAGTGTTCTGGATTTTAGTAAGTCTTTTGATACTGTCCCTCACAGCATCCTTCTAGATGAGTTGTTCAACTGTGAGATGAACAGGTACACAGTGCGCTGGGTGAAGAGCTGGCTGAATGACAGGGCCCAAAGTGTTTTAATGAATGGGGTTACCTCTAGCTGTCAACCCACCACCACTGGTGTTTCCTGGGGGTTCAGTTCTAGGGCCAGTTGAGTTCAATATATTTATCAATGACCTGGATGCAGGAGTTGAATGCACCATTATCACATTTGCTGATGATACTAAACTGGGAGGTGCAGTTGACACTCTAGAGAGACTAGAGGCCTTGCAGAGAAATCCAGATGTATTGGAGCATTGGGTAATCATGATTCTGGCATCATTGAATAGTTGACTGGTATTAACCTGATCTTTCCCACAAAACTGAGAAGAAAATGGGGGAAACTCTGTTTCACCAGAGTGAAATAAAAGAGGAGAAAAGCCTGTTAAAAATAAGTCATTGATTTGTGTCAGACTGCTGTAGCAGATTGCAAGAGAGTGAATATAAATTCTTCTGGGCCCTGAGCGCTGTGCTAAGTCCCCATGAGACCCCCCCCCCCAAGACGTCTGCTCTCATGCATCGTGTGGTCTCCAAAGACAGCCCATGTCTTGCAGCTGGATTCTCCTCCCAAGGCAGACTTCTGGCCCCCTGGGCAGTCCCAGAATGGTGGGGCCTGGCCTGCTCTTGCTGCTTTCTGCCTGCCTGTCCACAGAGCCTCACCCCACTCCGCTTCCCCCCAGGTTCCTGCTGTGTGCCTGAGGCATGCAGGGTCACCTGTGGGCCTGTCACTGGGACCTGGCACTGCGATCTTGATTTAGGGCCAGGCAGGAGCTCAAAACTGTGCAAACAGGCCCTTCAGGTCCATAGGAGAGGCCCCCATGGCACTTGAATCGGGGGAAAGGGGCCATTGCAGGAGCACAGGGACAGGCACTGTGGCACCTGGCTCGAGGGAAATGGGCCCTGCAAGAGCAGAGGACTGAGACCCCTAGTGCTGTGCTCTGGGGAGAGATGTGCTCAGAGAGCACGGGTCCACACCGCATGAGAGTCAAAGCAAGGCAAAACTGTTGTGCCAAACAAGAGAGAGAAGCCCCATGGTGCACTTCTAAGAACAAAGAGAGGAAACAGTGGGCACAGTACCAGGAAAAGGGGGAGAAAACAGCATGGGTGAGGACAGCAACACCACCTACATTGTTAGTAACACTGAGTTGTTCTCTGTAGCTTTCATGCCTTTGTTTTCTTTGTCTGATCATTAGTTCTAGACTACTAAGGAGAGCCACCTGGTCTTCCTGGCGACTGGCACATGCCCCAACTGGTGGCCCAACTGTGGTTGCAACAGCTCCTGGGATGGTCTTCTAGTGTTGGTGGTGGGGTGGCCTCTTGTTGAGTGGCAAAGAGGCCCCACAGCTGCCAGCCCTCCTCTTTGGGGTCGCTGTGTCCCCCCAGGGGAGCATTCCCTGCTGTGGCTGGAAGTGGAGGGAGCTGGCACAGCCTCCTCTGCCTCCTCCTGGGGCTCGTCTTGCTCCCCCAGGATGGCAATGAGGGCAGAGGGGGAGCTGCCAGGATCACCACCAAGGGCAGTTCTAGAGGTACTGGGGAGTTTGTCCACATTGTATCTTGCAGAGCTGCCAGAGGGATCTGAGATGGGTGCAGGAGACCCTTCTCGGGAGGTAGTGGGACTGAGGGCAGCTGCAACACGGGCATCCTTCAGGCCCAGCAGATGGTGGGCTTCCCTGCTGCACAGTCACACAATGGCATCAATCAGATTGCTCGCAAATGGTGCCATATGGTAATGAAGAAAGAGCCCCAGCCACTGGACCAGGAGATCTTCATCTGGTACGAAGCGGACCCGGCTGGACATGATGATGTCCTCCACAATGGCTGCCTGCAGATGGTTGTTCTCAGACATCAGCCCGAGCACCTGGTGCAACCAGGGCATCAAGGGATTGAGAAGAGCTGGGTGGTACCAGAAAAGATTTGCCCATGTGTTGCCCTGGAGGCTGCCCACTGGAGCCCTGGGCATCTGTTCACCAGCCTGTGGTGGGGATGCTGCAGGGCTCTAGGCCTGGTGGACAACAAGTGACAATGTCGTAGGTGGTCTGACAGCATACTCTTCAAAGTCATAATCTCCCTGATGGAGTTCATCCTTCTCTTGCAGAGGGGACACCCAGGCTTGCTGTCAGCCCACTGCTGAATGCAGGTGAAATAGAAACGGTGGCAGCATGGCATTACATAGCTGGCCTCCTCCCAGCTGTCCAGGCATATGGGACAGTAGTCGTCCAGCTCCATGGCCATGCTCTCCATGTGCTGCAGTGGGCTGGGCAGAGAGATGAGCTGCTCACTCTTCCTGGCGCTGCAGCAGCAGGTGTCACACTAGAAGAGAGTCTGTGGTCACTGGCTGGCCTAGACAGGGATGGAGGAAATGCCCAGGTCCCTCAAGAATGAAACCCTCCCAGCTCCCCAGGGTGAAGTTTCCCCATACAGCTCACCTCTGCAACTGTGGTCACATCTGCTGAGTGCCCCGGCTGCTTGACCCTGGCAGTGTGGGGGAAAAGCTATGGTGGCTCTGGGGATGGGCACTGGCAGCTGCAGTCAGCAACCCTCCAGGCACAACACCAGCAACAACAGAAAGTTTTGCTCAACTCTCCAGGTCTTGCGTGCTTGCTCAGCTGGAGTGAAGGCGTAAGCTGGCTGCGTGAGACTTGCTGCCTGGATATAAGCAGTGAGGGGCGTGTGGTCACAGTCCAACCTGCTTTGATGTCAGAACCCTTCACTCAGGGACATCACAGTCCTTTCCTCAGGGACATTACAACAGGCCATTGTTGCCTGCATTGCTTGCTGTGGCCCCAGCACATGCGACTGGTCTTACCACCATGCCACTGTCCACTCCATCCCCAATCTCTTGTCCTGTGCTTGGTATCAGTGTTTCACGCCAATCACTGAGGCCTTGGCTGTGTCTTACCAGGGCCATGTCAGGTTTCTATAGCCATGGTACACATCTCCAGGCACATATGGCAAGAGGGTTCATTTTGTAACATCCCATGCCTCCCTCAGAGGCTGCAGGACAAAGTCCTACAAGCTCTCCCCACACTCCAGCACTGCCGGACAGCCCTCCGGTCTCCAATGGTTCCTCCCACGGGGGGTCACAGGCAGAACCTGTCTCTCTCATGGGAATTTTCTCCCATTTTTCTTCTGTAGCCAGTGGGTGCAAGTGTGATCCCCTCTGGTCAGCACCCATTGGGTCTCATCCAGGCAGTAAATCCTGTTTGGGATTCTAGGCAGAAGAGAAGTCTCAGAGGGGCTAAAGAAAGGCCACAGAGACAGTGGGACTAGAGCACTTGCCCTATAATAAGGGTCTGTGGGGCTGAGGCTTGTTCATCATAGAGCAGAGAAGGTGTCGGGGCTCCTCACATCACACCCAATGCCTGTGGGGAAGGAACCAAGGAGATGAGGTCAGGGTCTTCCCAGAAGTGCCTGGCAGAAGGGTGAGAGACAGTGGCACCTCCTGAAACCCAGAAAAGGTCAGGGTGGAGATAAGGAAGAAAAAACAAACTGACTGTGAGGATCATTAATTGCTGGAGTGGGTTGCCCAGAGAGGTTGTGGGATCCCTGAGCCTGGAGGGTTTTGAGACTTGAATGGGCACAACCCAGAGCATAACTGTCACAAGTTCATGAAGGGATGCCCTGTCAAGTTCTAGAAGAGAAAGCATTGCCCATGGGAAATGTAGCAAAGTTTGCCAAAGGCACAACAGCTCTCAGAAGTTGCAATGTCAGAAGACCACTTTCCTGTTAATTCCATTCAGAAGCTTTCAAGAGAATCTTTAAAAATCTGGAGGGGCATCTAGGGGGTGGTGGTGGCTGTTTCCTTGTCCTGTGTTGCTTTCAAAAGAGATTTCTGCAGAAAAAAAAAATCCGTGTTTGGGGCACTGCTTAGCTCTCAGAGAGGAAAAGTGGTAAATGCCACAAAAAAGCCATTCAGGTTGAATTCTGCCATCATTCAACAGCTGACTGGTGTTAACTTGATCTTTCCCACAAAACTGAGAAGCAATCTGGGAAGAAAACCAGTACCTCTGATAGACAATATCCTGATAGAGGAACATTTAGGGGGCTGTGGTATAATTTGCTTGGAAGATCTTATTCATGAAATCTACTCAGCTGGGAAACATTTCAAAAAAGTCACAAACTTTCTATGGCCATTCCATCTGTCAGTGGCTCGCCATGCTTCATGTAACAAAGTGGGTTTCCTCAAGGAAATGGGTAAGCCTGGCTGCAGAGACGAAGCAATCAACCAGCTTATACATCAGCTGAACTAGCCAGGTTTTGTAGCCCGTTGCTTTCACATGTGATTTTCATGGACATTGGGTCTATACAATGCCATACTACACAACTCTTTATTGTTGGTGCTTCTTTTTTTTCAATATATAATTAAAAAAAATATTTAGCTCTCCACCCACTGAGAGCAACACCTACAGCAGCAGAGGAGGTGGCTCATATAGTGGGACGCAGAAGTTCTTCTGGGTCCAGAAGCCTCACAGGGCAGCTGTAGGAGCAGAGTGAGCAGACAGGGTTCCTCCGAGGGAAGTATTGGAGACGAGGAGAAGCACGGACATCCTCCCTGACTCTTCAAACAGAATGGTGGGCACTCATCTCACAGCTAAGGCTGCTGCTCTGGCCAAGGGGTCTCCACTGTCTTCCCCTTCGGTGCTTGATGCCTCCGTGCAGACAGAGCTACAGACAGCAGAGGCATCTGTACAGACCTTGGTGTATGGGAGGTGCCTAAACCACTCTCCTGGGGTGGGGATGGGAGACAAACCATTCTGCAATAGGTGTGCCCAGGTGGACCAGCTCTTTGAACAGTTGGCCAAACTGCAGGAGGAAGCGGCAAGACTGAGGAGTATCAGGGAGTGTGAGCAGGGATAGATTGGTGGAGCCTCATCCTACCATCCCTGAGGCAAAGGCAGGAGACAGAGGCTCCACAAGAAGCAGAGGATCCCCTCCCCTCTTGACAGCAGGGCAAAGGAAGGGACCTAAAAGAAGGGGGAGAATGGAAACAGGTCCCAGCCCGGGCGAGGAGGCAAATCCCCTCCCAGCCTTCTTCACCCTCCCCATTGCCTTTACACAATAGACATGGGGCACTGGAGCTTGAGGGCCAGGAAAATAAGGAGGAAAATGAAGGTCCATCCAGGAGGTCGCCTAAGCTGAGACAGTCGGCCCCACGCATTGCGACTGCCTCAGCGAAGAAAAGAAGGAGCATAATGGTCATTGGTGATTCCCTCTTGAGGGGAACAGAGGGACCAATATGTCAACCTGACCCTTTACACAGGGAAGTCTGCTGCCTCCCTGGGGCCTGGGTTAGGGATGTCACCAGGAAGCTCCCTGGTCTGATACAGCCCTCTGATTACTACCCACTACTGGTCATTGTGATGGGTTGGCATGTCATGCAGGTTGGAAGTGATGAGATTGTGGAGAGAAGTCCAAAAGCAATTAAAAGGGACTTCAGGGCACTGGGGCATTCGATTAGAGGATCAGGAGCACAGGTCATGTTCTCCTCAATCCCCGCAGTGGCAGGGATGAACACTGAGAGGATCAGGAGAACACACCTGATCAACACCTGGCTCAGAGGCTGGTGCCAGAGGTGCAATTTTGTTTTTTTCTTATCATGGGGAGGCTTAAGTGGCACCAGGCCTGCTAGCGACAGATGGAGTTCACCTGTCTCACATGGGGGTAAGGATTCTTGCTCGTAAGCTGGCAGGGCTCATTGAGAGGGCTTTAAACTAGATTGGAAGGGGGAAGGGGAAATTCCCAGGCCAATTACAGACAAGCCCAGGGGTGGCACGGTGAGGGTAGGAGTGGACTCTACAGTTCAGCTCAAGTGCACTTACACTAATGCAGACAGTATGAGCAACAAGCAAGAGGTATTTAATTACAGAAAAGCCAGCAACAAATGCCCAGAGCCTGGAAAAGGTTCACAGGCTGGCCTGAGGGTGGCTGGTGGGCAGCACACAGGAGGTCCAGCCTCCTTGGGAGCCCAACTTAAGTGCTTCTATATGAATGCACATAGTACGGGGAATAAACAAGAGGAGCTGGAGATGCGTGCACGCCTGCGGGGTTGTGATCTTATTGGCATTGGGATGGATTGTACAACTGGAGTGTTGGAATGCAGGGATACGGGCTCTTTAGGAAGGACAAGCAGGGGAGACGAGGAGGGGGTGTTGCCCTCTATGTTAAAGACCAGCTGGAGTGCATGGAGTTCCACCTGGGGTCAGATGAAGAGCCAACAGAGAGCCTGTGGGTCAGGGGACAGGGGACATTGTAGTGGGGGTCTGCTACAGGCCGCCTGACCAGGGAGAGCAAGTGGATGAGGGCCTCTTCAGACAGATAGGAGCAGCCTCATGCTCACAAGCCCTGGTCCTCATGGGGGATTTCAGCCATCCTGAGATCTGTTGGAAGAACAACACAGCACAGCATAGGCAGGCCAGGAAGTTCCTGGAATGTGTTGGTGACAACTTCCTTCTCCAAGTGATAAAGGAGCCAACCAGGAGAAGGGCTATGCTGGACCTTGTTCTCACCAACAAGGAAGGGCTGGTGGGGAATGTGAAACTCAAGGGCAGCCTGGGATGCAGCGACCATGAGATGGTGGAGTTCAAGATCCTCAGGGCAGTGAAGAGGGTGCACAGCAAACTCACTACCCTGGACTTTAGGAGAGCGGACTTTGGCCTCTTCAGGGATCTGCTGAGAAGAGTCCCATGGGATAAAGCCCTGGAGGGAAGAGGGGCCCAAGAAAGCTGGCTAATATTCAAGGATCACTTCCTTCAGGCTCAGGGGCTATGCATCCCAACAAAGAGGAAGGCAGGCAAAAATGCCAGGAGGCCTGCATGGATGAACAAGGAAGTCCTGAGCAAACTCAAACAAAAAAAAGGAATCCTACAGAGGGTGGAAGCAAGGACAGGTAGCCTGGGGACAACACAGAGACACTGTCCGTGAAGCCAGAGATCAGGTTAGGAAAGCTAAAGCCCTAACAGAATTAAATATGGCCAAGGACATTAAGGGTAACAGGAAGAACTTCTATAGGTATGTCAGCGATAAAAGGAGGACTAGGGAAAATGTGGGCCCCCTCCAGAAGAAAGCGGGAGAGCTAGTGACCCAGGATGTAGAGAAGGCTGAGGTACTTAACGAGTTCTTTACCTTAGTCTTCACTGGCAAGAACTCAAGCCACACTGCCCAAGTTGCAGAAGGCAAAGTCGGTGACTGGGAGAAGGAAGAACTGCCAGCTGTAGGAGAAGATCAAGTTTGAGACCATTTAAAGAACCTGAAGGTGCACAAGTCCATGGGACCTGATGAGATAATCTGCGGGTCCTGAAGGAACAGGCAGATGAAGTGGCCAAACCACTATCCATCATATTCGAGAAGTCGTGGCACCCTGGTGAAGTTCCCACAGCCTGGAAAAGGGAAACATAACCCCCATTTTTAAAAAAGGAAATAAAGAAGACCTGGGAAACTACAGGCCAGTCAGTCTCACCTCTGTGCCTGGCAAGATCATGGAGCAAATCCTCCTGGAATCTATGCTAAGGCACGGAAAACAAGCAGGTTATTGACGACAACCAACATGGCTTTATCAAAGGAAAATCATGCCTGATGAATTTGGTGGCCTTCTACAACAGAGCCACGGCACTGGTGGATAGAGGAAGGGCAACTGACATTATCTACCTGGACTTGTGCAAAGCCTTTGACACAGTCCCACATGACATCCTTGTCTCTGAGTTGGAGGGA
Organism: Pterocles orientalis; assembly: GCA_011057875.1. Classification (NCBI taxonomy): domain Eukaryota; kingdom Metazoa; phylum Chordata; class Aves; order Pterocliformes; family Pteroclidae; genus Pterocles; species Pterocles orientalis. The sequence continues at coordinate 1,466,394 of WKFP01015020.1, forward strand.
CATGGATTTGATGGAAGGACCACTCACTGGTTAAGGAACTGGCTAGATGGCCGCACTCAAAGAGTTCTGGTCAATGGCTCAATGTCCAAGTGACAAGTGGTGTTCCACAGGGGTCAGTACTGGGACCAGTGTTGTTTAACATCTTTGTTGGAGACAGGGACAGTGGGATGGAGTGCACCCTCAGCAAGTTTGCTGATGACACCAAGCTGTGTGGTGTGATGGACATGCTGGAGGGAAGGGATGTCATCCAGAGGGACCTTGACAGGCTGGAGAGGTGGGCCAACGCAAACCTCATGAAATTTAACAAGGCCAAGTGCAAGGTCCTGAACGTGGGTCGAGGCAATCCCAAGCACAAATACAGGCTGGGCAGAGAATGGATAGAGAGCAGCTATGTGGAGAAGGACTTGGGGGTATTGGTGGATGAGAAGCTCAACATGAGCCGGCAGTGTGTGCTTGCTGCACAGAAAGCCAACCGTGTGCTGGGCTGCATCAAGAGAAGCATTAGCAGCAGGTCAAGTGAGGTGATTCTCCCCCTCTGCTCTTTTGAGACCCCACCTGGAGTACTGCGTTCAGATGTGGGGTTCCTGACATAAAAAAGACATGGAGCTGTTGGAGAGAGTCCAGAGGAGAGCCACAAAATTAATCAGAGGGCTGGAGCACCTCCCCTATGAGGACAGGCTGAAAGAGTTGGGGTTGTTCGGCCTGGAGAAGAGAAGGCTCCGAGGAGACTTAATAGCAGCCTTCCAATACCTGAAAGGGGCCTACAGGAGAGATGGGGAGGCATTCTTTATCAGGGAGTGTAGTGATAGGACAAGGGGTAATGGGTATAAGCTAAAAGAGGGTAAATTTAGACTAGACATTAGGAAGAAATTTTTCACTGTGAGGGTGGTGAGGCACTGGAACAGGTTGCCCAGAGAAGCTGTGGATGCCCCATCCCTGGAGGTGTTCAAGGCCAGGCTGGATGAGGCTTTGAGCAACCGGATCTTGTGGAGGGTATCCCTGCCCATGGCAGGGGGGTTGGAACTTGATCATCTTTAAGGTCCTTTCCAACCCAAACCATTCTATGATTCTACGATTCTATGAAAAAAAACCACAACAAAAACAAACAAAACCAAAACTCAGATAAACAGAAACCCCAAGAGGGCTGGGATGGGAATTCAGATTTAGCGTATTTTAGTAGATATAAACAGATGTCAGAGACCAACACTTTCTGAACAGGTTCTTTTAGATACTTCCAACCATGGGGTGTGTAATGTTTAATATCCTTATTTAAAGACTTTTGATGTTACATGTAATTTCTGATTTAGCAGAGTGATACAAAAATATATTGCATAACACAATACAGGTGTAAGCAACTAACATAGGTGTTTACCTAAAATAGAGGCCACCTTCCAGTTCCTATCATGTTGAAATAAAGGCAGCTTTGCAACAGCTGCTGTCAGTCACTCCAGGCATTATTCATGAGCATATCATGCCTGCCCATCTCTTCTGAGCCTTATTCCATGGTAGTGATTTATTGGTCAGTCAGAGCAGATATGAATATTTCTTTCCTCCTTCAGTGCTTTCTCTACTAAGCTAGACAAGCTGTTGCATTTTGAGTTTTAATCAGCAAGAATAGTAAAGATACTATTAAAAATACCAGAACTCAAGAAAATGTAGGAAATTATGACTATTGTTCAGGAAAGTGATGCAATATTCAGAGGAAAACAAAAACATAAAAGCATGTGAAGGGGTGAGGTTCCTGAAGCAGAAGTGTGACAAAAATACAGTGCAGTGACCTTTATGTGACAATGTTTGTGGTGACAAATGGGTATGAGTAGCTTTCAGAAAGGTGGGATACTTCACTCATATTTGTAGTATATATATCTACCTTCTTGCTTCCTCTGGCTAAATAACACTGCCTTCCTGTATCTATTCAATCTGAGATATAGCCACGAGTTATTTGGTGAACACTATGATGTAAAAATACTTAAACACAGCAGAGAAAGAAGTGAAACAGATAACAGGATTTTAAGCAGAAAACCAATGTTCTTCTACATGAATTTTCAGCTATGAATTATCTTACGTATCCAACTAAAAGTATTTTTGGGGCACGATAAAAATATAATCTTACATACATACGGATAGGATTTTACGTTGTACCATCAGACATAAAAGCAATAAAGTCTGTAGTGTATGAAAAAAAAAGATTAACTATTTTTAAGAGCACATCCGAAACCCTGGTATTTTGTGATGGGAATAGATTAAAAAGCTACTATAAGTGAATAGAAGAGAAAGTTTCAGTTGGAAGGGACATACAATGATCATCCAGCCCAACCGCCTGATCTCTTCAGGGCTTACCAAAAGTTAAAGCGTGTTATGAAAGCCATTGTCCAAATGCCTCTTAAACATTGACAGGCTTGGGGCATCGACCACCTCTCCGGGAAGCCTGTTCTGGTGTTATGCTGGATGGGAACTTACATCACTTGTATACTATGTGTTAGTGATGTAGCCATGTTCCTATTGCCTCCTAAAATACCCCTTGTTATGGGTTAGCAAAAACTGAGCTCTGCAGGATAAGTCAGAGTAGCAAATGAAATTGTAACTACCAAAAAATTGCCACAGCAAACAAAACAAATTAAAGTCTAATTGAAGAGACTGAATACACTCTATGTGTATTTATTTCTCATAATAGTGTATGAAGATGTACACAGGCTATAAAGTATGAACAAAGTACTGCTTGCATTCTTTCTGTGTTCTGAAGTACTGTCTGAATAAAACCAATTTATAACTTAAATTCCTAATGAAGTGTATAGTTAATTCAATTAATTCAACAGTGATGCATTGGATCAAACTTTAGATCCTAGTTTAGATCTATATAAAAACAAACAAACAAACAAACCCAACCCACCAACCAACCAACCAACCAAAAACTCCCCCCCCCCC
>WKFP01015020.1:1472144-1489058 GCA_011057875.1 Pterocles orientalis
CACTTGAATATGAGAAAAAACTTCTTTACAGTAAGGGTGACAGAGCACTGGAACAGGCTGCCCAGAGAGGTTGTGGAGTCTCCTTCTCTGGAGACATTCAAAGCCCGCCTGGATGCGTTCCTGTGCGATCTGATCTAGGTGTTCCTGCTTTGGCAGGGGGATTGGACTAGATGATCTTTCGAGGTCCCTTCCAATCCCTAACATTCTGTGATTCTGTGATTCTGTGAAAATAGGTCCTGACTTAACAAAGGGGGATAAGCCTATTTTAGATTATAATTGCACCAATTGTGATTTTACCTGTAGACACTGTGGTTAAGATTTTTGAACAGGCTTAAGATAGGCATGTCACTCCCTTCACCACTAAAATAGGTAGCTTACATTTAATAGATTCTGCTCTCTCATACCTTTTAGTGTGCAGCTTTTCTCCAAGTCGGGACTGTCTGAATCTTTACAAGTTGTTCTTTGCAGGTAGTACTAGAGCAAGTCTTCATGTGAATGGCTAAGGAGGAATTTACATGTCTCCCTATAGATACCCATTCTTTAATTAATGTAGCCTCTGCTCATACCACCCTAGAGAAACTAGGACAACTGCCTAAGAGTGATAACACTACTGCACAGAAAATACCACAGAGTCCTTCCTTCTTAACACTGCACAGTAGAAAAGTGTTGGATGCTCTAGCTGAAGTTACAAAGTCTGCCCTTGTTTTGGAAACAGAAATTTTTATCCCTTTAATTAAAATATGTCTAAGAAAGGCAAATATTGTTATAATGAAAACAAATTTATAAAAAGGGTATAATCTGATAGTTCGCAGATATAGGTTCATCAAAAAGTTAACAGATCCGAAATTCGGTGCTGCTTACCTATTAGAAAGTTAAAACATTAAAATTCCATAGCAAAATATGTCATATCTGGAGTTTGGTTTCCTGAGTAATATGATTATTTGTCTGTCTGCCTCAGTTTTTTCAGCTTCCACGTTTCAAAGGCAGTGAGTAGGAGAGACTTCACTGTGAAAATGGCTGCACAGTCCACCCCATGTGGAATAACTCCTGTGTTTGTTCAGCATCTGTTCTTTCATCCACAGGAGACCAAATCCATCAATTCTTCTCTTCAGAGAACAACTGATTTAAAAATGGTACAAACAGCATAATTAACAGAGAGGCTGAAAATTCAGACTATAAGTCTTCCAAATTGAACAGGATGGTGTAATTCATTTGCTAGAGATTGATTTTTTCACCAGCTAGAATCTGTCCAGGAGTTATTATAGGAATTATCTTGCTACTTATCTTCATTCTGTTTCAGTAACAGCACCTGTAAGATTTTATTGATGTACCTAGCAAACCAGATGGCAATTTAGGTAAATCTTGGAGACAAAAGTGATTAATTGTCATACAGTTATTTTGTTGGACAACTTGAAAATATTAAACTGGATAAACATATTGACCTGCTTTCAATCAAGCCACCTTGTCATGTTTGGTAATAATCTACTATACTATTGATTGCTAGATACTTCCCTTCCCTCCAGAAACTGCTGGCTCTCTTCATATCTTTTGTGGGTAAAATGTCAGATCATTGGCAGAACCTGAAAGTTCTGCATCGCGTCTGCAGCGCTTACAGATCATACTGCCAAAGCCATGGCTATTCTGTTTGTCCTATTGCACACTTCAAGGTAATTTGTTTTCTGTCAAAGAAAGTGGAATATGCACAGCCTGAATTTTCTTTATTTATTGAGTTAATAATCTTCCCTGGCTAGTCAGAGTGCTTACTCAAACTAAACCAGGTAATAAGGATGCAGAACACCATTATCTCACCTGAAACAATTGCTCTAACAAGCAAAATTATGCTAAAATTTTTTTACTGCTTCTGTACACTTTCAAATAAAATGTGTTGATTTTTCCAATAACAATATTTTAATGTATCATCCAGAAAATAAACAGTGAAAGAATGTTTTCACTGCAGCAACATCTCATCTAATTTCAAAGGAGAAAAGTCTACCAACAACCATTCTACCTTTACAATCATATAAGTTCAGATATTTTCCACCTACCATGTATATAGAAACAGGAAAGGTACCAGTCAGCTCTGATTAAGAAGCTGCACCACAGGACAGATTTGAAGAGACAGCATTCAGTCCTGTGTGCCACAGAGATAACATTAAGGAATGAGATCCAATACTACTGTCCGTATGTAAATCAGAATAGAAAATAAATATAGTGGTACCAGTCTGGCTATCTGCCTTCAGAAAAAGACTTTAGGGAGAAACTAACCAACAAATCACACAGAAGGCTGACTTGCAGAATTTCCCATCTTATCTCTTACATTGCAGTAAGTCATGGAAAATATTGCAAAATTGTTATATGTAGGTAATTTACAGATTTTAGAAGTTCATTGTTCAAAATAAACATAGGAAAAAAAGAGCCCACTATCAAAAAGAGAGTTAGAATAAAACTAAATCAGGTATCTCACAACATTTGCAGATTTCAACAATTAAATTCAGAGTGTCTTTCACTTGAGGAGAAGCTCCTAAAAGAAACCCTGGTGATCTACTCTGCCTGTAAAAACTCTCTGCAAGTCCTTTCAACAACACCGTATACAGCTAAAAACCATCGAGTGAAGATTCTGAATGGTTTGCAAAGTAATGTGTATTTCCAGCTTTCAGGGTCTTTATTATAAATTTTATTTTAAAAAAATACCATATGCTTTTGAAACAGAAAAAAAGTTAAACACCGCTTTCTAAAACAAGATTTGACAGTTTCAACTTATGAAACCATGACCTTATCTACTGATTTCTAAAGGGACTTTTTTTTTTGTGAATGGAGACATTTCTGCAGAGGTTGTCGTAATGAAAAACTGATACTTTAAAAACAGAGATAATTTTCAAGCATCTCTGACCTGCAAACATATACAGACCTGGAGCACTTACTTAGCCTGTATGAATATGCAGACATCACAGAACAATGTAAATACTTATTATCTCTTATTATCTGTTTTATATTTTCTATTTTTTTCAGACAAAACAAAACATAAATATTTCACCCAGCCCTGAAGAGCTCACAGTGTAAAGGTATTGAGCCAGGGAAAGAAAATTCTCACAGTGAGAGAGAAGAACATCAGCTGGCAACTGACCACATACGCTTAATATAAAATTTGAGAAATGGAAGGATATTTTTCAAAGAATTCACTATGCAGTGTATTCCTACAACTTATCACTAATGGTCAGCTAGCCTCCTGAGGACTTCAGTTCAAATTGCAGCCAATTATTACGGTGAAAGACTATCCCCCTGCTTGCTCAGAGCATAGATCTGTAGAGGATCAAGGGGTGAACTGAACTACTGCCTAATGGGCCTGTTAGCCAGCTATGTCAAGGTCTCCAGCAGAGGCTCCATGTGCACTCTTACCCCTGACATTTGCAAGAAGGAAAGCTAATACTAAAGGCTAACTCTAAGTATCACACAGAGCCTATGGGTTATCACGATGCTCCAAAGCATCCAGCTACTAAATGAGACAAAACTGTGAGGTTTTGGTCAAAGATGACAGTGCTCAGTAGCAGATCTAGGTCTTAAGACTTGAGCTGCAGAGGTTTGGGGGCAGCAACATCATCAGTTCTCAGAGGAGGCAGCTGTAGCCCTTGTAAACAGGCAGCATCTTCAGCTCCAGAAGAAAACCACTGCATCTGGACAGCTTCACCTGGATCCACCTTTGTGAGGCTGGTCAGAGGACAGAGCTGTAGGTTGCGGCCCAAGGTGAGCTCCCAGCCACCTGCGCCCGCAGCCAGCCCCTGAGCGGGCAAACTGACAACCAGCTTCCGTGCCCTCCCTTGCACTGCAGCCACTGTCAAGGATGTTTCTTCCCCTCCGAGATGTGTCCTGACAACTATTCCTGAAACCCTGGTCCCAGAGAGCAGCCAGAGCTCTGGACAGGGATGAGTGGCCTTTGTTCTGGGCAGGCAAGCTCGGGCGCCCAAGGCCCTGGTTGAGGGAGGGACGTGTTTCACCTCGCGAGGGACATTCGGTGAGGAAAGGAACACGCTCCCCTGGACACGCAGACGGCAGATTTACGTCTGCAGTCAACGGACTTTACTGACCCAAGGGAAGGGCGGCTCCCTCACGCTCCCGCCCTGGTTCCGCCGGCCAGCCGGCAGGTGGCGCCGCGCCGCTGCTGTGCGGCCGGAGCGCGAGCCCCAGCCAGCCCCCCTCGGGCTGCGGCGGGGGCCTGTGGTCGCCGGGGCGCGGTGGGATGGGTGCGGGCGGAGCTGTCCCGGCCTGCTGCTACCCTCTCCTCTCTGAGAGCGGGGGAGAAGCCCAGTCTCACTCCGGCAAGTGAGAAGGGGAAGGCCTACAGCAGGCTTGTCGGTCCTCGCAGCGGGGGCGGGAGGGGGCGCCATCTTGTGAGCGCGCAGCTGGCTGCCGGTGCGCGGGGCCGGGCCAGAGCGCGGGGCTGGTACGGGGGCCGGGCCTGCGGTGCCCTGGGCCTGGCGGCGGCCTGCGGGGGGCCGCGTCTCTCCAGCAGTAGGCGGAGAAACCGCTGTGGTCGGCCGGGCAGCGCTGTGGTACAGCGTTTGGTAAAGGGGACTATGTAAAAGATGCAGAACCCTTGTCGATAGGAAAGAGAGGAGAGAAGGAGGATATCATTAAGGAACTCTGCAGTAGTCGGATAATTCTAATTAAAAAGCCAAAATTATTTAGTTTTTCTTTTATAAGGAGCCATTAATTTATAAACTGTATCACTTCCTTCTTGTAGCAGTGGCATTTTCCCTTGCTGTAACAGAATCCCTGTTGCATTTTTGGGGGTACTGATTCTGATACGATGCAAGGACAAATAAGCTATTGATGAAGAAAGTTCTGTTCCTGGGCTTCACCTTCGAAGGACATCGTGTCCAGGGAGGCTATATACACAAGTAGAAAAGCAGCAGAAGTGTGGGGAGGTTCTGGCAGCTGTGCAGCAGTCACCCACATTTTTGGAAACTTGGGGCTGTGGTGTGATAATGGTTTTTGACATGCTTATTTACCACTTTAATTTCTTCAAGGGTAGTATTTGGGAAATATATTTTAATTCGTATTTTTCAGAATGTGGAAAGTATCCAAAGCATTATGATACAAACAGATTAATATGCTGCCATTTCGTGACACTACAGTGATTTATCTGCCTTTTTTTTTTGTCTAGAGGAGGTAGGAATGCTGTATCAGAAGCCGACTCGTGCTACGTCACAACATAAGGAGGATTACACATACAGATTACAGCTCTTAGTGTACCACAGAAATATCTAACACAAGCAGTTTATGTCAGAATTAGAACTACTATTGAAGAACTAAGTGTTTGCATAATTCTGTGACTATTGTATGTGTCATGTCTGCAACAACCTGAAACGCGACATGGAGGGGAAGTCCGTGAAGTGTTTGGCTGTATGCATATGTGTATTGCTGAGCTAGCAAAGGCAGTAACAATAGTGCATGATGTCACTCCTTATCTCTAAGGCCTTTGTGATAATCCACCACTGCAGTTGCTGTGGGAGCTGGACATATGGTTAAAACCCATAAAAGCAGCAGTCCATAAGGTCAACAGACATATGACTAATAGGCCAAAAAGTTTATATGCCGAGAAGTCCGTAAACTAGGAAGCTGGAAATAACTATCTGGTGTATCCAACAAGGGAGAAAGGCTCTTTTAGAAAGACTGATGAGGAGTGTATTTCAAAAATATTTTTGTATGGTGTTTTTTTAATGCAGAGCAAGGTTTGTTTGTAATTCAGCTGAGTAAATGTCATTAAAGCATCAACATAACTTCAATCTTCCAAAAAGTGAGAGAGGGCTAGAAATCATTTGTGTGTCAGTAAGACTTTAATACTTTCTTAGACCAGTAAATACTTACGCTGTTTCCAGCTTTCTGATTTACTGACTTGTGGACACTCCAAAGCATTTAACTTAGCAGGATGCAAGCACATGGTGAAAACATCTGTATTCAGAAGTGTGGAGGCTACTCTGTAAAATAAGAATGTACATAAAAATTTTCTGAAAATATATTTTTTAAACTAGAGATAGGTTGTTAAACCTAGAGGTTATTAAAAAATACTGGAACCTGATTAATGTTCATTCTTGCAGTTACAGAATGCAAGGGACCATTTCAAATTAGCAGGTAGTATGGGGAGTTGGCAAAATTTATTTGGTTTCTACTGCTGGCTCGTGAGCTTTTCATTTGGAAATAACACCCAAAAATGCTAAAGATGTGGTATTACAACAGTAAGGAACATTCCAAGGGGACAGCTGCCTTCTTACTGGTCTATGACTTCTCTCACAGCAATGGAGTCCTGGATCCCAAACTGTGCTTCTTTTCCCACTGTCAGTACATGTTTCTGTTTGAGTGCACGCTCCAGCAGTGTTGGAATCTTCTTGCCTGTTTGTCTTTACATTCCCTTTAATTCCTTTTTGTCACCCTTGTGCCTCCTCTGTCTTCTTCTTACCTCCAGAACTCTGCAACCATTCTTACCACTCAGACTAAGAACAGAAACAGATCACCTTGAAATCACTCCTCAACCCCTTAAGAATCCAGTTCAAAACCACTTCTTTCTTTTCAAATTCCTGCCCCTAACTTGTCTCTCCACCATCACTTCCTTTTTTTTTTCTTTTTTAGGCTGCTTCCTTTTCTGCAGTCCTTTGCAGACTGTGCAAGTCATTAATGTCAACATTTTCTTCTCTGCATTTCCTGCCATCTGTATCTTGCTAACTTCCTCCCTTCTTTCAAACTGCATAGTATGCCATATCTCTTTTTTCCTGTGTCCATGACACTAATTGCTCTTTCTCTCTCAGTTTTGTCTGATAGACAATTTATTCTCTATATTACTTTTTATATAATTTCTGCAATATATGCCTTATACTGATTTCTGTTACTCTATCGAGTGTGGAGTTTTTTTTTCTCCTTACAGATGATAAACAGAGAAGGAGGCAAAGCATGTTAATCACAAGCAGCCAGGGCTTTCTGGCTGAGAAACAGTTTACCAAAGTGGCTGACAGATGGTTCTGCACTGTACTCAGTTTATTTCATAGTTATCAAAGCTCTTCCGTACCATCCACATTTTCCAAAAGTTTACTGATCTTGTTACTGGGAGCAGGGGTCAGGTGACAGCTATGGTGCCTGCACTGACACCATTCCAAAGGTCATACTTTACAGTCTGCAAAATACTGCTACCAGTAAGGGACAAACGGGTAGGGGTTATGAAGAATCAAGAAGGCTGTGGAGTGATGTCCTAAGAGCTTAACAATTTGTTCCTGATTTCTCCATGGGTGTTTGTTCTCCAGTTGTTCTCTTGACCAAATATCACAACTAGGACTGTGTCCGCTCAGGGTACCATACCAAGTTTTTTCCACAGAGATCCTTCAAGGGTAAGTTATTTTCTGAGCATTTTAGTGAGTAACAAAATTAAACAGAATGGCCTTCCTGGAAAATGGAAAGCCACTTTACAAAAATATTGTTTAAAATAAAATAGCACTGTAAATTGTGCTTTTGCTATATTTGTCATGATATTTTGTGCTACCTGGTATTCTAATCTTAGAGGCAGGTCTGCCTTTGAGCAAAGCACACCAGCAGCAGGTCTTGCATGTGTTTTGCTGCAGATTTGGTCTAACAAATTTGTGATTCCCGAAACATTAAAAAGTCTTTTCTTACATTTGTATTCTTTTCATCATGCAAATACCCTCCTACTGGTATACGTTACAGTTAATTCCCTCTGAGTAATACTGCTGTACTCAGGAATAGTGGCACAGCACTCAAGCTAATAGGCTATCCATATTCTCAGCTCCACAAAAACATGAGGAATGGTAGATTTTTACAGCTGTTTCTGTTGGCATAATTTCTGCAAAATTAACATTATATCTTTTAATATTGTGTTGGTTTTTAATGGAACTTGTTTCAGGACTTCACATTTGGTTTCTTAAATTTAAGTTGTGCCTGCATTATAGGTAGACACTAAGGAGAGAGAAGTGATGAAAAAAGCATTGTCTACAATTTGCTGCTGGAAAGGAGTGTCTTGGTTTTGGTATTTGTAGCTATGAATAGTGACATTGTTGTGAATCAGCGCTGTTTACACTGATATCAGTGCAGGGAATTACTACAAAATTTAAAGGAGTATATGTGAAACAGATATGTTTGCCAGAAATAGGATGGTAATTTCTTTTAAACCTACAAAAAATGCAAACTTCAGCTTGTCCCTCATCTAATGTAAATTTTAATTATATGGAATTTCATAGGTCATGTTTCTAATGAAAGAAAAATTATTTGGGAAAGGTTTAGACTCATCAAGAAAGGAGTTGGGTGATATCCACCCAACTGTAGGCAGTTGGGTGATATCCACCCAACTGTAGGACAGTTGGGTGATACTGGGTGATGTTAGCTTTCCAAAAAGTTTTTAGAGCAATTTTAAGTAATTCCATTCCTTTTCTCAGTATGGCCTTGCAAAATAGTTTCAAAAGGATTATATTGCTTTTGTTTTCATGAAGGTTATGCAAATCTCAAAATACATAGAACCTTGCCAAAAGAAGCTATAAAACATGTGGAGTTACTGTCATCATTTTAGCTAGGTGACAGAAAGAGATGTGCATAGGTGGACATAGGTGGACTATACAGGCCTTCAGGAGATATGGGGGAAAGAATAATAATAACACTTGAAATTTAGACTTTTGACTACTACAGAGTTGCAGGAAAATCAGATGGTGCCCTAGGGAGGGAGATTTCTTTGTTAATTTTATTTATGTGTGTCCATTGTACCAGTTTGTCATCTAATCAGCATACTCTAAAAATCTATAGGAATGAAACTTGAAGAGCAAATTGTTTGTCACTCAAACAATCCTTCCTTTGTTACACTATTTGGTCAGACCCATCAACTTGTAGTTAGGTGGTGAAGTATGTTTTTCAAATGTTTATGATTTGTAACCAAACTGAATATATTGAAAAGGAAAAAAAAATATTATTTAATGTTAGTAAACAAACTGACTTTATAACCTTGCTATGTTCAAAAGGTTATATGAACTCTGAAGCAAAGCTGACATACAGTTTTCCTGTAATGTGTTACACGGAAGTGCCCTGACTAGCTTTGTATGAGCCAGCTTGGGTATCTGAAACTACGTAGCTAAGCCAAGCTTTATATGGTTAACTTTCTGTTCAAGGAGACTGTTTAAAGTGACCTAAGTGCACTGGTTTTGCTGGGATAGAGCTAATTTTCTTCATAGTAGCTTTTTCTTCCTAGTAGCTTGTATGAGGCTGTGTTTTGGATTTGTGCTGAAAACAGTGTTGATGATACAGGGATGTTTTAGTTACTGCTGAGCAGCGCTTACAGAGAGCCAGGGCTGCCTCTGCTTTTCACACCACCCCACCAGCGAGTGGGCTGGGGGTGCACAAGAAGTTGGGAGGGGACACAGCCAGGACAGCTGACCCCAACTGACCAAAGGGATATCCCATACCGTATGATGTCATACTAAGTGTATAAAGCTGGGTGAAGAAGAAGGAAGAGAGAAACTTTGGGAGTTACGGCATTTGTCTTCCCAGGTAGCCATTATGTGTGATGGGAGTCCTGCTTTGCTGGAGATGGCTGAACACATGCCTGCTGATGGGAAGTAGTGAATAATCCTTGTTTTGCTTTGCTTGTGCACATGGCTTTTGCTTTGCCTCTTACACTGTTTTAATTTCAACCCACAAGTTTTCTCACTTTTACTCTTCCGAGTCTTTCCCACATCCCAACCAGAGGGAGCAGATGCATGGTGCTTGTTGATGGCTGGGGTTAAACCATGACACTAAGGTACATTAAATTGTTCTCTTAGTTAAAGGGGAGGTTTTTTTAAGTATCTTTTTTCTCCTTAAGCCATTTGCTGCAGAAGTATTTGTGTTGTCTTTTGAGGCAACTGATGTTACTGCCAGATCATTTCAGTTCCAGTGAAAAAGGACCATTTCAAATTGTAATGCATATAAAAGACATTTGATTTTGTTAAAATGCAACCTGGGATAAGGAAAAGAGTTCTGTAGTCCAGAGAGAAGGTAAGCAGGAACTGTTCACAGAGGTCAAATGTCATCTAAGAACTCTTGACACTAAAATATTATTTTGTGTAGTTCCTTCATGTCTCGCTTCTTACTTTTCTCTGTAATTATAAATAAAGTACTGCTCTGGATCTTGTTTTAAAATAGTCCTTCAGAAAAGAAGCACAATTATTCCATCTGGTATAGTGCAAGCACTGTAGGAAAAGTGATGCGTATTGTGGTATATCTCAAAAAAACTATGTAAATGAAATGTAAGCACACACACATGCAAATGCTAGCTTATATCCCAAACAAGCTTATTCAGCACCCCAGCTGTCAGTGTAACAGTGGTTAACACTCACATGAAACCAGGAATTTAATCTGAAAAAATGATGCTCTCTAGTGGAAGGGTCAGATCTCTCTGTTAGTATTATCCCAAGCAAAAGTAATGTAAAACAGAGCAAAAGTTAAACCTATTGAAAATGATGTGTTTTGCCACATGGCCCAGTAAGCCTGCTAGGCACTGGTGCTGACTTGTGAAGGACTGCATTCATGGAGGATCACCTAAGTAAGGGAGCCTTACAGTTTTCTGCTCTACCTGGATAGATAGTAGAATTTCTGTGCATTTAGATGTGAGGCAGTAACTGAGAATCCCTGGCTACACTTCTTGTTTTTGCTGAGTGGGTCAGATTTTCACTTGATGTTGTTGCTGTAGTCTGCATTTCTAGTAATAAAGGAAAAAAAAAATACCAAACACTCATGTATTCTGGCACGGGAACAGGAAGACGACAGAAACAATACTGAAATTCTCTCACAGCAGAATGTAACAGCAGTATTCACAAACATTCACACCCAAGTGACTGTGACATTTTTTTTCACCTTTGGCTTTCCTCAATTTTTTGCAAGGGATCTCTCCTGGAATTTCTGTTATCTACTTATCCTCTACACTTTGACTTGCCTGTCAGCTGCTGCTGCCTCTGTAGTACACTTAAGAGAGAAGTCTGACATTTGAACTAGTAGCTATGGTTGCAGGCAATCTACTTTGTTCCTGGTCTAAAGGAGCTGCAATTTAACATAGCTTTGCAGCATCTGAATAAGCATTTGCTTTCCTGTATATGGAACATCTGTCTTTACTGTGACCACATTTATTGGTTGCTGAACACACTGCAAATTTGTGTAGATTAGGTGAGTCAATAGAGGACAGATTATACTTTCTTTTATGGGAAAATCTTTCACTTTCCTTATCTGCTTGAGGATTACTGTCTTATGCTTTCCACCCTTCTCTTTTCCCTACCATACAGATCCTTTATTTTTACACAAAATAATATCTTTAAACAATTCAGCTGGTGGGTGTTTCCCTATAACAAATATTGGGTCTGAGAGTTCCTAACTTTTAAGATCTGTTTAAATCCAAGTATGGGGTATGCATCACTAAGAAGAGCAAACTAGAGTAGCAGTAACGTGTCATATAATACTCCCATGATGGTTTTAAAATTGGTACCAATGAGAAAGAAATTAGGTTCATCATTTTGATCTTTCATTGAAAAAAGAATGGACAGTTATTAACAGTGTGTTACACCATATAGTTTAGTGAGCAAATAGCGTTCCTTAAATCAGTACACAATGTAAAAATTTTATGGCACTAAAAAAAAAAAAATAAAGGAGAAAAGGGTATGTGCAGTCTTTGGTTTATATTGCACCCAGTACTCTAAAGAGAATAATGCATTAATTTAAGTGACAGGAAACACAAAATGGGGGGGAGGGGGGGCAGCAAACACCTAAGCGAGCTTTGGTACGAGAGTGATGTGAACCATGACTTTCACTAACAGTTTCTTCTCTGCTGACACTAACCCTTGAATCCTATTGCTAGGAGGAAATGACTAGAAGATGGATGCTTTTAAAATGTTCCTCCCCTCCACTATTGATGATATATATTTCTGTAGTTAATGTCTGTAAATGACCTGTCCTCGTCTTAAAACTAAGGATACCCACTACAGAAGCAAGAATTATAGCCAGCTGAAACCTCAGAAACTATGCTATTATGGGAGACAAAAGCTTAGTGTTTTGGTGGATTCAGACTTAGAAGTCTGTGTAACACTTGGGGGACAATTTGACTCCCAACAGACATACATTAATGAATTAAATGGTAGCCATTGATCTATCTGACTTGAAAAGCCTAATTCTGTATGTGATATTTTGTGTTGATTTGTGTTGGTCCTGTCCTTTCTGTCTTTGATATCAAGTCTGGATTTCTGTAACCTGGTTTTCCAAAGATCCTCTTTCTGTGAGCAGTGCGTATGATACTCTTCAGAGAGTTTTGATAAAGAATGTAATGTACATCAAGCAATTTCAGATGAAGTAGCATACTGTTTAATATTGATGTGTTTACTCTGTACCAGATTTACGGAACTCCTAGGTATACTCTGAAATTTACTTGAATAAATAGTTGATAAAAGAAGTAATCTATTACATGAACAAACTCTGGAATACCAAATGGGGAAACAGAAGCTTTATTTCACTAGGGTTTATCCAGATTGGTCTGTGTTTTATACTCAATATTATTAAGAATTATTCATGGAGTCGTCAGTGTATTTCATGCTGGTAACAAGCTTAATATGGAAAGACTTGGGAAAATGCACTTTTCGTTTCCATACCTACCTCATTGTCCTTAATTTGAATTGCAGCCATTAGTTGAGTCTTAGACAATATAAAAACTGAAATGACATCAACCAGTCATATGGAACAATATACATCAAAATGTGTCATGAAGATAATTCATTAGATTTTGCAGGATAGCAAACTCACTAAAGGGGGGTGTGTGTGTTTATGTGTGCAATCTGATGAAGCTGAAAAAACAACTGCTTGATGAGTGTTTCTTCCTTTGTACCAGCCTACCCACTGAGCTGGTAATTATTCTTGCTTTTTATCTAATCATAATAAGACAGAAAACAATCTTTTTTTCCTGCTTTCCTTCTTCACAAATCACACATAAGGAAGTCTCTGTATTCTGAATCAATTTTTAATCTTCCCCTGTTGTTCACAATTGATTTTAAATATTTTACATTACATATACAGTAATTAATGCTCTTCAAAAAATAACAGTGTCTTTATGGGACAGTTGTACTGATCTCCTATCCCATTCTCACAGACATAGGTCTGAGCAAAGATTCCTGGAAGGTAAAGAAAAATTATGCCTGTTCAATCAAACTGTGTCAAAATATTCAGGAAGGCATTAAAGAAGAAATAGCTAATCCCTGACTTCCCTCATGAAGCAAGTTGATTATACAAATAACACTGAAAAGCAATAATGATAACTCATTTTAGATTCATAACTGTGAGACATTTAATACAATATGATTTTATAATCACAAAGCCTGAATTTCAAGAGAGCCTAAATCCCATTGAGAGACTAAAATCCCATTTAGAGAGACTAAATCCCGTTGAATTTCTCTTTAAAAATCATATTTCTTGAGTCATTCAGTATGGACATTATTTATTTATAAATCATTTTAAATATATAAACTTCATGTAACTTTACAGTGAAATATATATACCTGAATGAAATGAATACATTATAAATTCTTCAAAACAAAGGCATTTTCTTTGCTCTATATCTATACAGACCTCAGTATTACCAGGACCCCCAAGCTCATTACACAAACATAGTAACAACAGTAGCAGCATCATTAATATTGTATTCCATGATGTAAATTGTATTTCTTTAAAATGTTATATTTTATAAAGTATCATGTACTGCATATATCAAATGTATTAGGCAAAGGCTTTAGTAGTAGCTGTAGTTGTGTATATCCTTATATTAGAATTAGAAAGCAACAGATTATCATTCCATTTAAATGGAAAAATGAGTGTATGCCAGAAAGCAACACAGGTATATTCTGGCAATTATAAAAACAACTCAGAAGAAAAATTTTGCTGAACATAATTCATAATATTATGAACTTGAGTGACCTGGTTCTGAAAACTTTGATTCAGGATGATATCTTCGATGTCTATGGTTTTAGAATGTGTTCATTTTTGGTTTCTCCTCGTAGCAAAACTAGAACAGGAAAAAAAAATAAAACAGGTGCAGTATTAAGAGTATGATAACAGTCAGTACAGAGAAGTGAAAAGAGAGAAAGACAAATGTTCAGGAGAAAAAGGAGAGGGGAAGGGGAAGAAAACGGGAAGTAAGGACAAGCAAAATAGAAAGGAAGTTAGAATGACAGATGTACAGTAAAGGAAGAAAGCCAAGCCAACTCACCAGTGTTTATGATAAAGATTTTTGTCTGAAGTTGCTTTCAGACTATTTCAGTCAGTAATGTGTTGTCCTTCTTATTTGACCCTTTTCTTAGGCAGCTATTGAGATCTTGCAGATTGTTACTGTCAGGATTTTAAAACATCTAAGGTTTATCCCAGAGGTTTATGTCTCACTAGTAACCAATCATTATTCCTCCGACAGATTAGTGTTTTTCTTTAGCTTACGTAGAAATCTTAGTCATTAAATTTGATTTATCCTATTTAAATTGGTTTTGTATGGAGGATATTGAAATAACATTTTCAAAGTCTGTTAGTAACACTGGCACAATAATATCCTCTCCCATCAAATCCTGTTTGAATTCATATTACTAACATTCAAAATTTCCTTTGTACATCTAGATTAAAAGTAAATCAATTAATATAATAATGGCAGTCATCCATTTTGAACTAGAATTATGAACATTTTGTGATATAATACATGTAAAATATATAGCAAACCTGAACAACAGAATCAAAAGCCAAAATGAAATAACTCATGTAGAAATGCTGAGAGACAACAAATCAACAAACATCCTGAAAGGAATCCAGGGAAATCATATGTCTCAAAACAAAAGGGAAACAAACTGGGTAATGGAAGGCATGCTGTGCAGAACAAGCAAATATAAACAGCATACAATAATGCACAAAAATGACTGAGATAGAATATGAAATACAAGAAAAAGATTAATGAGGCAGACAGAAAAATGGGCTCCTGAAATGTCTGATAATAATAATAATGAAAGGGAAGACAGAAATGGAAGAACAGCATGGCTAAAGCAAATGTGTTACACAAAGTCCATCGTTCCATTGTTTTTGCTTTGACATTTCTTTGAAACAAGCTGGGGTTTGTGTAGGGACCTAATCTTGGGCATAAGGCTAACAAAACAAAATCTTTGTACACTAATACCTTCTGCGAAAGGAATACAAAGAGAATATTGATCTCTCACCTGAGAGCACCCACTTTGCAGAAGTGTAGTATTTTTAGATAGGTATCTTTTAAACTGCTTTCTATTGACAATGCAGTGACATGGCATCTGTTTGAGAAGACAGAAGGGTAAGCAGGAAGATGTAGAACAGTAAAAGGAGGCACATTACAGAGCTGTTGGAAGAAGCAGAGTGCCACTAGTCTGTTTTCATCAGCAGTTTCATTTCCAAACTGACTCCTAGTAAAATGTTGTCAAGCATATTTCTCACCATCCCAGACCACAAAAAAATCTGCAGACTCCCAAAAAGCACGCTCCAGCTGAACGATGGCTGTACAAGGTGTAAGAAACTGATGGAATAGATGCTGGAAGTTTACAAATTGTTGGTATGACAATGATGAACTTTAATGGCTTTAAGAGATCAAGAAGATGTAGGGTAAGAATTCTGGTGAAAAAGTAAGAATTTCAGTCAATGATGAAAGGATTACTAAGTTCAGTGAAAATTTCACACTGAAGTCCCCATTTCTGTGGGGAAGTCCAGAAGACTTTGTCCAGTTGTTGGGTTTTTTTTAGTAAAATTCTAAATTTTTTTTGGTTTTCCATGAATAAATGCTTTAAAAATAATGATGTTAGAACTGGTAGCAGTATAGATCTGCTGAGTTTATTAACATAAAATGAAGTTCTCACCGGAGACTACCCATGAATGGAAGAAGTGGAACTACCTTCACAAGTCATCAGATTTCAGGTAGAACCACAGGTCTTTGCTTTTCTTACCCCACAACTGCATCTTAGCATCACCTACTGTGGCGGGTTGGCCCTTGGCTGGGGGCCAAACCACACACACCCGCTCACACAGTCCCTGCCCCCACCCAATGATAGGGGAGAGAATTAAAGAGGTAAATGGCAAAGAAGACTTGTGGGTTGAGATAAGGACAATTTAATTACTAAACTACAATAATATTAGAAATAATACTATATACAAAGATGCAATGTGATACACAGTGATAATGCCCCTCCCCACCTGATGACCAAAGGCCCAGCCCACTCCCAGCCAATGGCCCCGAAGGAGGGAGAGAATAGGTGATACACAATTATGCTGCCCCCCCGAAAAAGGCTCGGCCTGTTGACAATGATACTGCCCCCCCGAAAAGGCTCGGCCTGTTGCCAGCTAATAATCCCCCAAAACCGCACAGACGATTCCCCCAGAAAGGGGGGGGAAAGGGGGGAAAGGGGGTGCACCTCTCCCGGAGGCACTCACGGAACGGAGATAACAGCCCAAGCGTCCCAGTCCGAGAGCTGACCGAAGCAGAGGAAAAAAACAGCTAATGATCCTCCTGGAGAGGGAGGATGCCAAAACTCACGGAACGGAGATAAACGAGTGTCCTGGGCCGAGAGCTAATGGCAACCGTAGGGGGAGGGGGGGGAAAGGCCTTGGGAGAGCGAACGCAGGCTCCCCAAAGTGAGACGAATCCGGAAGTGAAAAAAACAGCTCTCCTCGAAGAGTCCTCTCCTAAATACTGGGTATGACGTGCATGGGATGGAATAATTGGTCAGTCTGCTTCTCAATCTTGACTTAAAAGCAAATCCCAAGCTAGAAGCCGGGCTCTCTCTCTGTCTATTGAGAGGAGAGAAGCTGAATGTATCTCGTCCTTGAGAACAAATAGCAACATCCTAGCAATAACTATAAACGTTCTTCTCT
>WKFP01015020.1:1497203-1528371 GCA_011057875.1 Pterocles orientalis
ATAATGGTAGATTATGCAGCTTGGCCACAACTGACGTACGGGCATTAATGCCCATGCTACATATAGCTGACACATGGTAGGGCTATTCTTCATTCCTTGCTGCAATACCACCCACTCATAACGCTGAGCTGGTTCACCCTTGTTTATCGATGGCAGGGTAAAGGCGAACCTTTGGGTGTCCTCTGGATGTAGCGGGATAGTGAAGAAACAGTCTTTGAGGTCAATAATAAGCAAATTCCATCCTGCTGGAAGCATGACTGGTGAAGGTAGCCCAGGTTGCAGAGCTCCCATGGCTTGCATTTGATCATTTACCTTCCGTAGGTCCTGCAACAATCGCCATTTTCCAGACTTCTTCGGGATTACAAAAATTGGAGTGTTCCATGGGCTAGTAGAAGGTTTTATATGACCTGTTCATAACTGTTCTTGTAGCAGGTCCTGTGCTTTTTGCAGCTTTTCCGTAGTAAGCGGCCACTGCTCCACCCACACAGGAGAATCTGTCAGCCAGGTTAATTTTAATATGGGTCGCTGCTTGACGGTGGCCGCTAGGAAAAAAGCGAGTTTGCTGTGGTTAGTACTGCTCCCCACTGAGTTAAACAGTCTCGGCCAATTAAGGCATCGACGTGACGGGGGAGAGCCATGACATAGACGCGGGTGGTGGCTGCTTTCTCTTCACAATGGGGAGAGATGGGGTTCAAGCTGACCAGTGGCATAGACTGGCCCCCAACACCCTCAATATGACTTGTGGGTAGTACTGTAGGCCACGCTCTAGGCCAGACATCACGAGATATAATAGTTACATCTGCTCCTGTATCTAACAATGCTTGTATCTTGCGCTGGTCCTGATGATGAGTGATCATTACTGATTTGACTGGTCGATCATCCATATTTAAAGTAAAACAGACGGTCGGTCCTGTAGAACCAAAACCAGCTTGCCTCCCTCCTGCTGATTTGCAGTATTAAAAGGTGCACAAAGATTCTGCATAGGAATCAAGTGGGCTATCTTGCTTCCTGCTGGAACGCGAATGGGAGGAGTCAACGTATAAGCCATTATGCAGATGGTTCCAGTAAAGTCAGCGTCTGTCATCCCGAGAATTATTAAGACGCCCTTTATCCCAGTAATTTTTTCAGTACGTCCTTAAGTAGTGTCTCATTGCAGAGCTCAGGGGTGGCAGCGTCACTTGTATTCCCGAGAGCAAGCAGTTTTCGGGGGGGAGGCTGGCCCACTCGGTGGTAGGGGCGGGTACACTCGGGGGCGACAGCTTACTCCTCCCTGAGTGGGCAGCTCTTGTTGCTCCGCCCCAGCTGATGCAACAGCCCCAGCTGATGAATTTGCCGGTACTTCCAGGTTTGTCTCAGTAGCTACGTTCTCCTCCCTGGCGGCAACTTCCACATTCCGAGCCACATCGGCGGCACTACCCTTCTGTTGTAAGGCCAGCCCCTTTATAGGTCTTGCATTAAAGAGCTGACCTAGACGCGAGGCGGCAGGCTTTGAATGTCTCCAGAGAAGGAGACTCCACAACCTCTCTGGGCAGCCTGTTCCAGTGCTCTGTCACCCTCACTGTAAAGAAGTTTTTTCTCATATTCAAGTGGAACCTCCTATGTTCCAGCTTGAGC
Organism: Pterocles orientalis; assembly: GCA_011057875.1. Classification (NCBI taxonomy): domain Eukaryota; kingdom Metazoa; phylum Chordata; class Aves; order Pterocliformes; family Pteroclidae; genus Pterocles; species Pterocles orientalis. Next base: position 1,498,818 of record WKFP01015020.1, read on the forward strand.
CCATTGCCCCTTGTCCTATCACTGGATGTCACAGAGAAGAGCCTGGCTCCATCCTCCTGACACTCACCCTTCACATATTTATAAACGTTAATAAGGTCACCCCTCAGTCTCCTCTTCTCCAAGCTAAAGAGACCCAGCTCCCTCAGCCTTGCCTCATAAGGGAGATGCTCCATTCCCTTAATCATCTTCGTGGCTCTGCGCTGGACTCTTTCCAGCAGTTCCCTGTCCCTCTTGAACTGAGGGGCCCAGAACTGGACACAATATTCCAGATGCAGTCTCACCAGGGCAGAGTAGAGGGGGAGGAGAACCTCTCTTGACCTCCTGACCACACCCCTTCTGATACACCCCAGGATGCCATTGGCCTTCTTGGCCACGAGGGCACAGTGCTGGCTCATGGTCATCCTGCTGTCCACCAGGACCCCCAGGTCCCTCTCCCCTACACTACTCTCCAACAGGTCAGTACCCAATTTATACTGGAACCTGGTATTGCTCTTGCTCAGATGCGAGACTCTACACTGGCTCTTGTTAAATTGCATGAAATTTTTCCCCGCCCAAATCTCCAGCCTGTCTAGGTCTCGCTGGATGGAAGCACAGCCTTCTGGCGTGTCAGCCACTCCTCCCAGTTTCGTATCATCAGCAAACTTGCTGAGGGTGCACTCTATTCCCTCATCCAAGTCGTTGATGAATATATTGAACAGCACAGGTCCCAGTACCGAACCCTGGGGGACTCCACTAGATACAGGCCTCCAACTAGACTCCATCCCATTCACCACAACTCTCTGGCTTCTTTTCTCCAGCCAGTTCACAATCCATCTCACTACCCGATCATCCAGATCACACTTCCTCAGTTTAGCTGCAAGGATACTGTGGGAGACGGTGTCAAATGCTTTTCTGAAATCGAGATAGACCACATCTACTGCTTTACCATCATCTATCCACCTCACACCTATGAGTGTTTTTAGAGCAGAGTGCTGTCCAACAGGAACAAAGAGTACGGCTGGACTAGATGATCCTTGAGGTCTTTTCCAACCTTAATGATTCTATGATTCTATGAAATAAAGAGGGTGAAATTACTAGCAAAATAGCCTGGTTATAATGCTGGGTCAAAGAGCAGTAGTACAACAGTAAACCCTAGACTTGGTAGAGATGGAAATTTGGTAAATTCTGTATTGTCCGGATTTTAAGCAGATGACCTCCACTCCTCTGCATTTCCCTTGAACTATGCTACCAAGTAGATATATTGGCCATTCTTCTGCTAGGAAAATGCCATTTATGTAGAAAGTTCCTGGTTATTTTGTCCTGGGCCTACAATTTAAATGAAATAGATATTCAAATATTAAGCTGACATATCCAAACTATCACTACTAGCAGTGAGGCTGACAGGAAACTAATCTTAATATAATTAAATTGTATACTGCAGACACCCTACAAAAAGCTTCCTTTCAATTGAATTACCATTGACAAGCTGCATTAGTGATCTCAGCGGGTATGCCCTATTAACTAGGATTGGGACTACTATTTGAGTGTCATTATGCAAGGGTAAATGATAAGACCTGTGAGAATCTGTGAACAAACCCTTGGTCTTCTGACACTTGGTTAAAGCTATCTAGGACTCCGAGCACCTCAGCAAGGTGTAATGGTCTTCATCCTCACCAAAGCTGACTAGGAGTTAGATTCTAATAAGTATGAAAGGAGAAAGTGTTCTACAAAATACATGGGAGCCTGCTTACAGTTTGAGAGTAAAGCTCTATCTGTTTTCCAGACATCTGATTGACAAAGTCCAAACCCTAGTCTTTAATCTCCTCTTTTTAGTAAAAAAAAGCAAATACAATAGAAATTATTTCTTTGTGCAGACACCTCCTGCCCCTGAGGCATTTTCTGCAGGGCTTTCTATCTGTATGAAGTCCCCCAGAGGCTGCTGAACAGAGGGGTGCAGCAGCGGCCCACCCTGGGCAGAAGTGGGCAGTTCCTGTGGTGCTGCAGGTGAAATAAATGCCCCTGCATGGTTCTGCTCCTACACCCCCTGTTCTAGCTGCCTGCTTCTGGCCCCAGCTAGAGTTCTGGGCAGGTGGGCAGTTTGATCTCTTAGGGCTTGTTTTTTATGTCCTCCTGCACTTTCTCTGTACATGAGAGAACTAGCCTCATTCCTTTTTTAAATAACATGATTTTAACTAATGCTTTCGTTACCTCCTTTCTCATTTTGAGTCCCCACTGGTTAAATTCTACTGACAGTAGGAATAGCACAAAGAGCACACTTTCTGGATTCACTGTATGACAACTATCTTATTTAAAATAGGGCTGTATATGACCTGTTCATTGCAATAGACAGCATAGATATCCATTCATAATAATACCTAATGATTTTTGAGCAATTTTAATTATTTGTTAGCCCCTGTTTTGCCTTCAGATTCTCAGAAGTCAGCACTTCAAATAGAGGATTTCTGCTCTTTGCTGTACTAATACATACAATTCAGCTTAGAGGCTAATAGGTTTTAGGATTGTGATGGGATCAATTAGCTATGCTATTCCTTTGGGTAAATTGCCAGAATGATAGAAACACTATGACAGAAAGCAGAAAATTGTTCACTTAAATGAAAGTGCTTCACCATCTTGTATTATTACAATCAGTGGCAGTACTAATTGTGGAGTAGTAGGAGTAAGCATTGTAGGAGCAGGTGTATTTAATAATAGAAAAGTCAGCTTCTATGTAATCAATGTGTACTGATGTGCTTTCGAACCAACATGCAAGCTAACCTATAATGAGGATTTCCACAACACTGTCTGTTACTTTGTTTCTCTTAAATCAACATTCATTACTTCTTAAATCTTCTGAAATATAGTATGAATTTTCATATAATCAGACCTGAACAATTATTAATTTAAGCACCTTTGAAACATGAATTGCCATTTAGAGTAACTATACTGTTTTCCAAAGAATTAAGCCACTAATGTAGGCATATATAGAACTTTCAATTACATTTTATAGTGCCTATAGCAAACCATTTTGTTCTACCAGCAAATCACATTAATTTCTGAATCGTACTGTCACTTTTATTGATCTTTATTACTTTAGTAACTGTTGCTGTAACCTCTACTTTGTTCAACAGAATATATCAGTGTAGCCCTTTCCTTTCAAAGCAGACATTTTATCAGAGGTTAAGGCTGTCTTTGTATAAACAGTTGTTGCTGCTGCTGTAAAACTTGCCTTTTTGGAGACTGACCAGTTGTTCACATATTTGATCTGAAGCAATATGCATACATTTTCCAGGAAACATTGTTATTACATGGATAAACGTCAAATTAATTTCACTATTACTCTGTGCAGCTGCACATTCAGATGAGGTGGCAGAAACCAGTAATCACTGGCTCAACACTGCTCCATATTTTGGAATATTTCTTCCTAGGAGTATTTGTGAGAGCCATTACAGCAGGCATTTTTATGGAGATACTTTTCACTAGGTGCCTTAGTCATTGCCTCAATTGTGGGTTTGCACAATGCATTGCATGCTGTCTTCAGCCTGCGAGTTCCTGGAGAATGGCTATTTATTTTGAATCCTTTATGTACACAATGGTGAAGAAGCAGTTTCAGGACAGCAGTATTACCACTGCTGAGTGAGATTTGCCTTTGCATAATTACTTATGTGTTCTTTTTGGATGCCACTTGTTCTGCTTAATCTTGCATTGCTTGCCAGCTTGAGGTGAAAGCACTGTTAAGACTAAGTGTCATGTTGCATAGTCTCTGTGCTGGCTCTGCAGACTTCCCAGTGAGTCAGAAAAGCTGTCTGTCAGCGTTTTAAAATCTTGTCTTGGCCTTATCACGGCACCACTAGGTTTTTCTCATGTTCCAAATGAACATCAAACTGTTCAAAGTCAGGGGATCAGCTTCTGCCTCCATCTGTGAACATAACTGAAAATAAATCAACTTAGAATTGCATTGGATTGCAGACGGTAGATGGTATGAGGAACAGTCTGTTCCAGGTTGTCCGTAGGAAAAAAGCTACTGATTCATAAGAATTATGGGTAAATAGTCATGACAGCAAGAATATATACCAGAACTTGCATTGCTTTTCTTTGCTTTTATGTATTCAATTAAATATATATGTGTGTGTGGTAATCCATTTTTAATCTAGTATTCCTTTCGTGTTCCTGGGTGTAATATGATTGTAATGGTCATTATTATCTTCATACAAAATAGTCCTTCTTTTTGGAAGTTTTACAAATTACATACATGTAATTAATGTACTTCATCATTATATTTTATGTTTTTCATTAAATACAGAGCAAGCTGGAACTAAATTGCATCCAAAAACTTTCTGTAATTACACTTATATTTAGATATGTCATACATTATAAAATAAATTACTTCCCTTGCAGCTCCCTAGATTGGACTGGCCTTTAGGTTTCATTTATAATGATCAAGAACACTGGTAGTTAACTTGCAAAGCCAGTCCATGAATAATACACAGTGGGAAGTGTCTGCTAGTTTGAGGAGGCAGATTTAAAGGGAAGAGAGCACAGAAGAGGGCACATTAATTTCTCTGTCTTGTTTTGATAGCCCAGAATATCTAAGGAGATTACTTTTGTATATGGACAAATACACTTACACTTAGGAAAGGCTGCCATATGTATACAGAATACGTGAGAAAGGACATATGGTGATATATCATTTAAAAAAATATTAATTATTTTTTTCTACCACTGCTATCTCATAGTGGTAATATGAGAAACCAGTTTTTGGAGTTTCCTATAAGCTTCTGAAATTTAGCATTCACTTTCAAAAGTATATTTATTGAAATTTTCTTCTTTGTATCTGGAAAAAAAAATGTTATGGGTGCCAGTATCCTATATTTTAGTACACCCCACCAGCCCCTCTCTCACCCAGTAGATCTGTCTAAAAGACAGATTCTGTGAGGTACATAATACGGTGGCCAGCCACCGACAAACTGCTTAAACATGTACTCTGTTGTCACTGAAACCAGTAGGATTTGTATGTGTGTAAGTCCTATGACAAGAAGGAAGCTTTGCAGAAATAGGATTCATATGCAGCATTGTTGAGTTCATTCCAACTTCTTTTATTTGGGAAGTTTCATTATTCACTCTATTGTATACCCTCCTGCAAAAAAGTCATTAAAACTTGCATTAAATAGTTCAAGTAACAGTATGAACTGTGCAGACAATAAAAACCTGTATCACCCACTCTGAAGAGCATAAGTGCTGATTAGAAAACTTTGCAACTTTGAATGAAAATGATGTAAACCAAATTAAAGAAGAGAAATTGCCACTGAATTTGGGCATTTTCTGTGTGGACAGCTATAAGTGGCAGTGAATCCAAAATATATGAACAAGCAGTGATTATTATGGTGATAATATACATGACTGAGGAGAGAGCAGATAAGCAAGCTGAATTACATTTACTCTGAGACACTTAACAAAGTAATGTCTTCAGTTCTCTTACTCACTCCTTTGCTGAATAAGGAGTAGATCAGATTTCGGTGATGGTCCTGAGAGGAATACAGTGGGTTTGTTTGTTGAAAATTTTCCATCAGAACTGAAACTATGGGTGTACAGGAAAAAAAAGAGGTAGGTGTGGGAAAAGGTCTGGTTACCTGTTACCCAAGGAAAACATCTCACTGGATGTGACTGTGGAAGGTAATCTGCTTCATGAGGGAAAGATAAACAGTAAATTATTCTCCACAAGTTGGAAAGAAAATAGTACTGGGCCACTGAACTGTAACAATGCGCTGAACCCAGTGAGTCAATATAGCCTAGAAAAATAAAATATTCCAATTTTATTCCACTGAAAATTACCGACTCAGTAGAGCTCCTGGTTTTATGATACATTAGAATTTCTCCCAAAAGCTGTCACCAGCTAATTACTCACCCTTGTCAGGGCCGTGCTACCAAAGACCTCTCTCTCCCCTCGTCTTCAAGTACTAATGGCCATCACACCTTTCCCCCTGTCAATAATAAGCTTCTTTGCTCTTTTATGTAAGCAAGCTCCTTTTGTTTCTCCTCTTCTTCTCTTCCTTCCTTCCTTCCTTCCTTCCTTCCTTCCTTCCTTCCTTCCTTCCTTCCTTCCTTCCTTTCTTTCTTTCTTTCTTTCTTTCTTTCTTTCTTTCTTTCTTTCTTTCTTTCTTTTTCTTTTTTTTTCTGGTTTCATAACTGGTGGAAAGATTTTGTAAAAAGTCATAGCAATTGTTCATCCTGAAGAGAAACCTGTTGTTTCTCTTTTAGACTTGAAGAGTGGGTTGCATGTCTGATAGACTGCTTTTTTTCCCACTGTATCAGTTAGTATAATATGCGATGTAACTTCTCCCAGCAATGCTTTTCTCATTCTGGTCCATGGGGACTTTAAAATTCAGTCAAGTACACTTGCTGAATTATGAGTACTTTCCCTGTAAGACACAGATGGACACCTGAACTGTTTGTTTGTAGAATTACTGCTTTATCTATCAGCAATCAATCACTGGGCAGACACTATCTAGATCGAGAGATGAAAAAACTTTAAAAAATTATGGGAAATTCATATTGTCACAGGCAGCCTGTCAACTTACTCTTTTCAGAGACATGTTCCTAAAAATTGGCCAACATGAGAATCATAAAGCCATTCCGCCATGTAAACCAGAGATAGACCAGTGCAAACAGATTTTTATGTTTATCAGTCACACAGCAGTTATAAAACATGGAAGTCACATATGTGGTTGGTGCATACAGTGTTATTTGTACATACCTTATATTCTTAGGAGTCCTGTATAATGCAAAACCTAGCAACCTAATTATTTTTAAAAATACAATATTACAAAGTCTGCACTTCATGTAAGCATATTTTAAAACCACAACCAAAACCAACCACAGTAATAAACTTCTTGATATAGCTTAATTGTTAGAAAAGAACCAAAGTTTCAAAAAGGACAAATAGATTTATATGTGGCCTCCCTGTTGTGGACAGCTACATTCTGTAACTCTTCAGGGCTCTTGTTTTTGATAGACAACAAGCTAAGTATATTTTCTTTAAGAGTAGCTCATTGCATGTTACTGTAGCTCATTACCAGTTACAAAGTACAAGAAGTCATGGCCACAGCTTTTTCTTTCTGCTTCTTAGTGGAAAATCCTATTTTATTGCTCTATTCCTGCAAGCACTTATTCCACACCATTTTAATTCTGTAGTAATTAAAAGGAAAGCAGAGGTCTTGTGTCAGGCCCTTCACTTCTCTTATTTCTTATTTGAGAGTAACAGTTTCTGCTAAAACCCATGTTTCTTTTTATTTTCTTCTGTCAATCATAATCTAAATGACAGTACACTTAATGGTACAATAAATGCCTGTTGGCTAAGGGTTCCCTTTCTGTACTTTATTTTAATGTTAGTCTGTATGACTAATTTTCCACGAACGTGCGCAGAATTCAAATATTTGCACATGCAAATCTAATTAATCTAGTAGCTGCCTGAGCAAACATGATCACACTGTTGAAACTTCCCATGAGCTTTTTTTTGGAAAATCAGCGGTTAGAATCTGATTCAAGGTCTAACTTTATCTGACAAAATACTCAAAGTCCATGAAAACCAAAACCCAACACTGTTTTCATGCTTATTCAAAGGCTGTATTGGCAGGCATTGGTATTTACAGTTCTACTATTTATTATGTATTTATAATGCATTATTTGTTTATTATGTTTGTATATTTTGAGTGAATAATACATTACTGTTTCACTGCTGTCCAGCCCCATTCCAGGAGCTCTGCATGTAGCATTGCTCTTTTCCCACTCCTGCCTCTGATCTCTCTATCCCTCTTCTCCAGATGCCCTGAGCCTTCCTGTCCTATACTCCCATTCTCTTTCCCAGGATACACCTCATCTGTGGAAAGCTTTTGATTCTCCTTCCATTTACAGAAAGAAGAGAGTAGAGAGGAAATAGTATAGGAGCTCAGAACTGCACCTGTCATTTTCATTAAAATGTTTACTCCTTTTTCTTTCCCTTCCCCTCTATGGCCTCACCCTCCTTTCCATAGAGTGGAAACTACACTAACCAGTTCTTTTTTTTTTTTTTTTTTTTTTTTTTTCTTTTCCTCTCCTGGGTACATGTGCTCTCTGTCAGTGAAGAAGCTAGATACTTTTAAAAGCTTTGGACATAAAGATGAAGAGAATACAGTAACATTGTGTGGCTGACCAACATACATAGTTGTTTAGGCTCGCAACCAAAGCTACTATTAGTCCTATTACACCAGTACTGGATCTTCTGAAGCACCCTGTGGAAAAATGCTGTATTCTCAACTAGTGGGACTTGCAAGATTTGTGAGACAGTGTATAGTCTGAAGGGATAAACTGTATGGATTCTGGGTGATAAAGCTGACATGATATTTTATGTACTGCAGACTGACAACATTGCTGCAATGAGGAATGACACACTTTAAAGATCCTAAAGTTCCTCAAGGCTAACTCCCTAACAGTGGTAGTCTCTGTGCGACATAACCAATTTTCTTTCTGGTAGATAGGAAACCTTGCAGTTATGAATAATGAATTCCTGGCAACTGGATAATAACTGCTCCCTACACCTATTTGTTGTCATCCGTGTCCATGGAACAAGTTCCTTGCTGGTGTGGGCAGGTGGGTGGGAACACAAGAGGGGATGAGGACGGTGTTGCTCTGCGTGTATGTGTGCATGTGTGTGTCTCCATGCACGTGCATGACTGTGTCTACAAGGACTACTTGAGTCATTAGAAAATCCTCATGACTGATTTCTATAAAATAGAAATAGTCTATGGAAAGTACAGTAGCCAACAATGCATTAATACTGCATATAATCAGCCATGGAAGTGTCTGATATTCTTATTTTCTGAAGAGGTTATTTAATCAAAGAGGTGTTTTCTCTTTGTATAAAAAATATTTTCTCAAACATAATAAAAATGTGACCTTTTTTTTTCTTTTCTATTATATTTGTAGTCTATAATATTAGAAATACGTGTTAAGTATGGATGAAAACTACTTTGCATTAGACAGTTCTCCATTAGTCATTTTCTTTTATTTACACTATGCTTTGAATAGCCCTACTAACATTTGCAGCATGAGTCTCAGTGATTTTTACACGTTGTAGATTCACAATGGTATTTTGAATCACTATGGTTTAATCTCTGAAGAAAATAAATCACTTTTATTGCAAAGGTAATTAAGCTTGCTTGTAACAACTTTCAAATATCACTGTAAAGAAGACAATACTAACAAGTGTATCTGAAGTTTAAAAAATTGTTACAGTATGGCTCCAGTTTTCCTCCTTAGCTTCCGATATGCTGATAAAAAAGTAACTTGCTTTAGGGAAATATCACACGCTATTTTAATAAAGATATGAAACATCCAGCTGTGCATGTATATTTATACTTATGTATTCTATAAAACATATTCCTACAGAGCTCATAAAAACTGAAAGAGGTATGATTGAATTAATCTTGGATGATAAGCAGCCATGGCTTTTTGTAATTTCTTTCTTTTTTCAATAGGTCAGTTAATGACAGAAATCGTTTAAACAAAAGTTTTTACAAAAATGCTTACATATTCCAATGTTAACATAAGTAGGCATATAGATGCATAGCTATGCGTGTTTAAACATGTATATGAATGTGTATCTATATGTGCATACAGGGAGTAACAGAGATGAACAAATGTATATATGGGTCTGCAGTACCCATTCTCACTCAAGTGTTTTGGCTGCTCTGTCAACAGTAATGTGGCATAAGGCTTCTGAGTCTTGATCCAGATATTTGCCTAATCAAATTGTTTACTTCTAGTTTGCAGAAAAGACACTGAAAAATAACTTCAGAAATAATCTTATAAGCTTTTTATAATCTGACCAATTTTATAATCATATTTCAGAATATGACCCTGAAAAAATTTATATCTTGGAGCTCAGTGAAGGATTGAATGATAAATATACTTCACCTTGGAGACACAAGAGCTGTGAACTTTTCAAATGCTTTGGCAGCAAAGTGATTTGTCAGAAACAATAAAGGACTTAAATATGTCATCCAACATGAAGCAATTGCTCTCTGGGTGAACTTTTCTAAAAATCACACTAAGGCTGTGCTAAATTAATCCATGGGATTTCAAGAACACAATGCTTGAAGTGAATGTGACCTCATGTATCTAAAGCTATGATTTACCCTAAACTTACAGTCTAGAGACTCTTGCTGGTGATTTTAAAGCTCAGAATCTTTCAGCACTCTTTCTGATGGTTACCTGAGGACATACATGTTACATAAGGGAAAATCTGCAGGAAACGAAAAGCTTTTCTTGTATAGGTGGAAAGAGATCATGCGTTAGTTTTTATGGGTTTTTTTGTAACAATTACTAAAAGTCAATTCGAGAGAACTGTTTAATTTCTTTTAAACTTGGACAAATTGCCTTTATTTCCTACACATCAAGTGCTTAATTCTGCAAGAGAAGAACACCTCGTGCCCTGGAAGGTCTTGCGTTGCTGACCTGCAAAGCATTGGATGCAACACCTTGGGCGCTGTCACTGCATGGTTGCCCTATTCTTGTTTTGTCCTGAGACATCTGAGTCTAGGATGTAGGCCTGAGACAGCAGACTGGGTTAAATGGACAGGATGCTTGGTCTGATTCATTATGATTGCTCTCATTTTATGTTCTCATAGGCCATTTGAACTCACCTCAGCCCAGACAGCACACAGCTCTTCAGGGAGACAGCTGCAGTTAATTACTCCATTTCATCTCAGTCTGGGAAAAGTTAGACTTGCTGAAGACAGTTTTAACTTAAATCACTGCAAGAAAAGCCAATAATAGACCCCCATCCCTCATTACACTGTCACACCTCCATAGTCTTCCTCAAAATTGCATGTATGGTCACATCTCATAGAGGCTGTGTCCTTTTGACAAGCTTAGTGAAAGCTATATTAGAGAAAGCTTTCTTCTGGCAATTTCTCTTTAGTCTCATTCAGAAGACTGTATCTGAAACGGCAAGGGGTCCAGTTGGATGTATGCCACTAAATGCTGAAAATCTTCCAAAATATACCCCTATTTCCTTACTCCATACTTGTAGATACATAGTTATACTTTTGAAAACATTTCCCTACTATGACTAATTACTTTTATTTGTTTGCAATTACTTTCAGAAACCCCCACCATGAATTCATTACTGTAGGCATAGTACAAGCCTGTGACACTTTTGCTTTGCTGTACTGAACTACTTTGGATGGGAAACCTCACTAAAATCACTAGAGCTTCTGGTGCGTTAAAATACTACTTGTTGGGAAGCGAACAACTGATCTGAGCATACCATGGATAAAAGTAGGAATGCAAGCAAATTGCTTTTTTTAAGATTATAAAAAAATTATTAAAATTATACATAGATTTTACTCTCTGATCTGTTTTCATAAATTGGCTGAAATTATACTAATGTTACAGAAATTGTAAGCACAAATTAAAACCATGCTTTTGGCTTTTGATAAGAAGATGGCTGGCGGTGGGGGGAGGGATTGTTGTTCATATTCTTGGACAGATAATAGAAACAAACCGTTCTTAACTGTTAGGTAGAACTATGATTAAAATTGTTGGGCAGTCTTAAAGTCTGCAAACAGAAGATGTATGTACAAAAGCACATGAAAAATAGTTGTTGCAAAATAAGTAACTGAAGATGTCACATGCTAGGTACACAAATGCCTACAAGGTAGGTATTGATTTGTGTGTTCAGAGATATAACTCTTGTCCAATTTTGACATATGTATCCAGATGTCTACCTGCTGAAAATTGATTATTTAGGATTATTTCAGAAACAAAAATCTCTTCCCATAGAAACATAAATTTAGAGGTTGCTGAACTCTCCATTTTCTGCTCATCTTTTTTGTGGAAATTTTTCATGATTACAGGATACAGTACAGTGGCTCTTTAAAATTAACCTTGTAGTTCTGCCAAAAAGGGAAAGAAGAATAAGTGTTGCTGGAGACAGAGGGACTGGCGTTAGGATTAAGGTTATGTCTGCCCAGTGTGTTCCTACTGATATACCTAAAGACCCTTCAGTCCTATGGAGATAACATGAGAGCTGTCATCTCCATATGACGGACATAACAGATGACAGCATTTTCAAGCATATGGTCAAATCCTTTTTATACAGCTTTCACATGTCCTACTGGAACTCAAATAATTTCAAAGGAAACATAGCTAAGAGACAGGTTTTGTGTAACAGATTTTTACACACTCTTAGATAAGTAAAAGTGTTCCATGTCTTTTCTTTCATTTCTTAATCAGGCTAGGACTCATAAGCATGGCCTCTTGCAGATTTCACATCCAGGCTGTACAGCACTCTACTGGTGTACAAAAATCTGATGAAACTATCTGTTAGAAAATAACTATTGCCTCAGTGGCTATAACCAGTTTCACTGTTTAGGTCAAGAAAAGTATTGACCTTCAGGAAATGCAGACAACATGCACTACGTGAAGCACTTCTGTTAACACAGAAACTCCACCAGGAACAAAGGGAACGAGAAATACTTGACAGACAATTCCATAGCAGAGAGGAAGACTGAAGAAAATGATTACACTGTTCCTATTCAGGTCTCAGGACTTCCACATCTCAAAAGTTATACATTCCTACACTTAAACAGTACCTTGTGTACCAACTGAGTCTTTTTTTAACCAGTGAAGAGAAACCAGGCATGCACAAAATACTTAATGTTTGGACCCTTTGACTTGAAAGGGTTATTACCTCTCACCAGGTATCTCTGTATTGCTCTCACTCTAATGGAAAGTTCAATTGCCTCCTACAAATGCTAAAGCTAGGTTTGTGAAGAACATATTTTCTACACAAAGAAGGGCATCTCCTTTACATTTCTGCATGGAATACACTGCCAAGCAGTATGGTATACTTTTCTAATGGATTTTTACAAGAAGTGTGTTAACAATAGGCTCTAGTCTTATCATTATTCATCTATAAAACAGCTGGAGCATACAAAAGCTGTGAATACCATGTTTAGAATACTGGTGATACTAAAAGAGTAAATTTCCGCCGCACTGAAATTAAAGTGAAAGCCCAGCAGTTAGATAATATTTACATTTCAAAGCAACAAGGAGTCTGCAAAAGACTGTCAAAGCCTCATGCCATGTAAGTGGAAACATTTTATGCATGCAGATGGTCTGTCTTATTTGGCTTGCTACTGCAGTAAAAACAGGTAGTTACATAACGGTATCTTAGATAAACATGTACCTTTTTGATCATTTACTGTTGTTTTGCTTGTTTTCTTTCACTGTTATGCGTCAGTTGAAAAGTACATTTAAGCAACTGGTCATTTCAATCAAAGAGTAAATTCTGCCCTATTAAATGAAGCATTTAATACTCAGGAAATACTTTCTGAAGCTGTTTAAAAATGAAAAAGCTATTATGTTGTAGGTCAAAGGCAGCCTATTACAGTTTCCTACCACGTATGTTTTATAAAACCTGGACTCCAAAACCAGAGTATGAATTACTCTAAAAAATAGGAAGTTGTAAGCTCTAGTTAGGCATATATACAAATGCCTTCCTGTAGCAGCTACCTATAATCCACTGCTTGATATGGAGTATGTTATGCAGATATCTATCTCCATAGCACACTAACTGATGATGATAAATGTCTTATGCTGAGATGTCAGCTGTTAACATGTTGGCATAATAAAAAATTGAGGATAATGATGGCATCTGCTTCCCTGCAATTCTGTACAGTCTTGGGAATATTTTTTAAATTTGAAGCTATATTTCCTCCTTATTGAATAATGATAGACTGCACACTGAAAGAATATTACATGTATGGTCTTGCTATTCCTTCTTTGATGCAAAGACCAAGACTCAAAAATAAAAAGTATGTCTTGTAACTTTGCAAATGGCAAAATGCAAACTCCTCATTTTATAATCCAGTCCTGCGGCTACTGTGGTTCTGGTGCTTGTAGGGAAGAAGTCTTTTTGTTTCAGGAGTTTTTGTCCTTTGCTACAATACTTAGTAAAGAGCTGGAAACTCTTATCCATCTAGGGTGGTGGGGAGACAGAAAGGAGGAAATAAAATCATAAAGTCTATCCGTCAATGGGACATGTTCTGCGAACAATCCAACACAATCACATTCTGATTCTTAACAAAAATATTGACTCAATCTCTTTAAGCCACTTGTCTCTAGTATGGGAGAAGAACCACATTTCTGGTGAGAGAGGCAGGGTGCTGAGGGGATAGGATAGTGAAGTATTAATTTGTAATGCCCCTTTCCAAAGAAAGGGACAAAAACAAAATGAAAGGTGAGTCGTGAATTCCACCATCACCCAACCTACATCTAGGACATTTGCTTTTTATGGACTATTTCAAATGAACACGTGTTCCTTTTCCTTACAGCTCCATAGAAGGTTTATATCGTACAGAGAGACACTTAAAGCAGTCAAGAGAAGAATCTCCCATGTGTGAGGAAGATCTTAGTGTAAAATTTACTGTAGAAGGCAGGGTGATTTTACTGAGGAGACCTGAAGTTTTTCAATGCAGAGCATGAAGCATATGCTCTGTAGCACCTGATGTGAGAGAGCAACTGTGACAGAGCATGAGATTTCAGTGCACCATCATTCTGTCTCCAGAGAGGTGTGTTGCCATTTCATTTGTTCTCCCACCTCTGGAGAGAAGGATGTGAACCATATTATCTTCTCAAGGTGGTATTTTTAGTCATTGCACCACAGTATTTTAAAAATCAAATATAGCAGAATTTCCCATTTCGAAACACATCTTTCTTACATTAATAATAATTTTCAAGGATTGTTATTGTTTATAAGTATGCCATTTCTGCATCTTCATCTGACTTCCTGTTTGTGGCCGACTTGGTCTCTTTATACTAAGTGTCTGAAGTTATATCTTTCCTGTTATCCCGCTGAACATCTAGGCCTTTTAGACATCCAAATTTGCCTATGATTGTCTTTCTTTTGGTTTACTGTACATGCATTGTTTTGTATGCCTTTCCATTCTTTTAACATAAGTGCAAGAGAGCCATGGGCACACCCACTTGTTTAATGCTATTTTGTAATGTTTTATAATACCATGGAGCTAAGTGGTTGCTGGAGCAATTGATACAAAATAAATTCATATGACTCACTGTCATAATTTTTCCCCCCATTAATTCACTATAATAATATTTGTATTATCTCTGATTTATTTTCTGCTACTTTACACAGGTATGTAATTCCTTTAGACACATTTTTCAGTTCACCCACTGCAGGCAATGCTTAAAATATGTCATTAAAAACCCCTGAAAATCCTAATCCTGTGAAGACTTTGAAATTCAGATAGTTTTGTCCATAAGATACATTCACTCAGGCATGAATGGCAAAATGTAACAATTCAATTTATTTTTGTATCATGCCATACATATAAAATTTCATTAAATTCTTCTGAAAGACAAGAGTAATAGCAAGATAAAACCTTGCACAACTGACAACAGTGTTTGGTGCATGCAGAAAGTGACAACAAAGTGGTGTGGTAGATTAGAAAGACATGAAAGTTGAAATATAAAAGAGAGATAAGTATTTTGTAATTGGGTCATTAGAGTAACATTAGTGTCAGGA
This sequence comes from Pterocles orientalis, assembly GCA_011057875.1. Taxonomy (NCBI): domain Eukaryota; kingdom Metazoa; phylum Chordata; class Aves; order Pterocliformes; family Pteroclidae; genus Pterocles; species Pterocles orientalis. The sequence goes on from WKFP01015020.1 coordinate 1,514,380, forward strand.
GGCGGTAACAAAACTGGAGAAGGTGAATGTGGTCCATATTACTTGAATATGAACAGAGAAGTGAGGGAGAGATTAAATAAGGGAAAGTGCCAAAGAGAAAAACTGCCAATATGTGAGAAATTACAAGGGAAAGAGTAGTTCTGCGTAGTTATGGGAGAATCAAGAGGAGACCAATGTGAGGAAAGTCGAAGTGAATGGCACTCAATTTACAGGGCTAGGATGGTGGAAATCTAAGAGGAAATTTTGTACGTAAGAAAAAGAAATTTGCCTTTGTTGTGGTAGAGACTGGAAGTCCCCTGTAGTACACTATTCACTGAAGAAGAAGGATCCGGTTTCAATATTGTGAACTCTTTATATTTAGGGGTTAATATCTTGGGTGCATTAAGACACAAACTATTGAAATATCAGTGTATCCCTGCGAAAACAAAGGAGAGTCTTTCTCAAAGCAACTGTTTTCAAGCATTAAGGACAGAGGAAGAAGAAAGAGGGAGTAAAAGAGGATACAATCACAGTTGTAATCTGCACAAGGAAGTCTGAGAAATTATTGTGAATTAGGAAAAAAAAGATAGTATTGCTATTTTTTCATCAAGATTTCAAATATACCTAGTTTTCCTATATTCTCTCTTTGTTGACTGGTGCAGTCTATATTTTACTGGATTACAATACCCAATGAGTTCTGGCTGAAGGCTGACAGGCAGCAAATGGTGACATTCATCTTACTCCTTCTCCTTAGCTCCACAGGGGCACCAGGTCAGTTCACTTGTCTTTCCAATAACTTCTGTGGTCCTCTTCTTCTCTAAGACAAGACAGTAAGAGGTGAATATTAAGCTCTGTCTCCAGCTGTATGCAGTTTTTTAATCACCAGTCCAGTGACTTTGCTGACCAAAGGGTCAGAGTTTGCTAGAGCTGAGCTGGTTGATGTAATGCATCACACTTAGCACACAAAAGGATTTTTGCCTCTGCTGGTCAGGTGTTTGGGGATCCAGGTGATGATGAAACTGCATGCATTGCACCAGTGCTGTAATAACAGAGGGGAAAAAAAAAAAAAACAAAACCAGAAATGGGCAGCAGCATAGCAAGAAGAGTTGTTAAGGTTTGTGAAGGTAAGTAATGAAAAAAGAATCCTTAAAACTCAGAAGAAATGAGTGTTAGAAGAAGAGAAACACCATCAGCAGTCAAGGTGGCAGTTGTAGCTGTTAAAGAACCGGACTTTCAGAGCTGGGAGAGGTGACCTGGCTTCTGCTCTGGAGACAGAGTGATGAAGGAGATACAGTGAGGTCCAATACCCTGATGATGGAGGTTCAGGAGGAACAGGAAGAAGTCGAGATGAAAGATTTGTAAGTCATTTTATGTAGCACCCATTTCAAGGAAAGGTGATTACCATTTGTGTGGTTTTTTAGCTTTTGTATCTAGAATATTGGTACTGGTGCTCCACAGATCTTAAATGTCTTTTGGTTTTGGTACATGGATATTCTTTTGCAGACAGTGTGTCTGGGTTTTCCCAACTATGCTGAAGTGGGGTTTTTGAGTGTATATGCATATTTATGTGTTCACTTTCCTGAAACTATTGTGGCTTGCTCCGCAAGACACTTGAAATCCACATGGAAATCCAGCATATCTATTCAAAAGACTGAATTTGTCAAATTAGAATTACATGAATTCACAAAATAGACAAAACCTAACAATTTGTATCAAAATATTCTCAAAGTATAACAGAATGGATTATTACAGTTTAGATCTCATTACTTCCTTAGTACTTGTATCATACCCTTAAAATTTGTGTGTAATATTTTGCACATATAACAGTATTCCAGAACTAGATTGTAATGTCTTTAATTACATTAATGCTTTCATTGATTTATATGAGATGCTTCATATAAATAATGATTAAACAATGTATGTCTATAAGGTTATGGTAGTGCAAAGTGCTTGATATTAAATCCTTACTGACAAATGAGGAGAAGGTTTATTTTATTGACCAAATTGTAATGCTTACAGATTAATAAAAATATGACTTACTGGGTTCCATGTCATGTGTGTAGAGGAGCAGGGAGAATTTATGCAATTCTGTAGGGGGGATGCTGTGTTCTGAACAAGTTTATGACTCCTCATCAAGTGGAAAAGCACATGAGTTATGAGCTTCTCTTTAAAGCGCAGTTATTTGCAGTAATAAGAACAGCCAGCTTCCCCAGCTATATGAGTTTCATACCCTACAATTTGGAGAGTTGAGGAGACAAACAGGACTGTAAAGCTGCCGTTGAATGGAGACCTCTACAGACTGGAGGAAATGTTCAACAGGAACTTCTTAAAATTCAACAGTTTAAAGCAAAGTCCTGCACCTAGGAGGGAAGAACCCCATGCAGCAATACAGGCTATTGGCATATTGGGCTGTATGGATGGGAGCACAGTCAGTAGATGCAGGGAAGTCAATATCTCCCTTTATTCTGCACTCTTGAGACCAGCAGGCACTGCATCCAGTGTATGGGGCCCCAAATGCAAGAAAGACATTGATCAACTGCAGTGAAACTGTGCTTGTTCTGCCACAAGAAGAAAAGGTATTGGCGGGGACTAAATAACAACCACCACTTACGAGGAGATTGTTGAGAAGATAGAGCCATGATCTTCCCAGTAGTGTATGGCACAAGGATAAGAGACAATGGACACTAACAACAACAACAGAATTTCAGACTGGATAAGAGGAAAAAACTTCTTCTCCACTAGGACAGTCAAGAAATGGCACAGGTTGTCTAGGCAGGTTGTGCAGTCTCATTTCCATAAGCCGAGGTTTTCAAGACCGAAGTTTTTCAAAATCGAACAGGATGAAGCGCTGACCAACTTGGTCTGACCTCACAGCTGATCCTGCTGTGAGCAGGGGTTTGGACTGGAGGTCCATGCCTTGTGCATGTCCTTACAGTGTCAAGTGAGAGAGGGGAACACTGTTTTTCAAAAACTGCCTACTGATACAAGAATCAAGGAGAGTGAATCTTGTTCCTCAGTGTGAGAAACATATAAAAAAGGAATATACAGCTGGGGAAAAGATCATAAGCCTGGGACGCATGTGCATTCTGGACCCAAGCCTGTAAAACTTTGACCAGCAATATGAAAGGGCTTTGTGTCCCCTCTTCCTTTTATCCTGCGTATACTCAACAACAGATGTTTGACTCTTATGGGTCCTTTTTATTTTGGTATCATCTACCTTGCATAGTGCACGAGGAAGAGGGTGAAGACACAGGCAGGTTGACAGTAAACTGCCACCCGTATCAGTCCTCTCAGTATTGCAAAGACTGTTACTCACCTACCAAGTATTTCTTAGCTCTAGGAGTCAAATGTTAAGTGAATATTTTTTGAGGAGATGCATGTCTTTGAATCTAGAACTGACATATGTACATTTGCTATCCTAAGGTGGAGGCATCCATTATCACCGGATAGAAATAGTACAGAGGCAGGTACTCCTCTGCAGAGCTCTACAAGATCTTTCTTTCACTAGACCGTTGGCAGTTCTAAAGAAGTAGCAGCCCTATAGCTTTCATATGTTCACTGAGCAGGCATACACCCCCCAAAACTCTTGCACACTGTATTTTCAGGCACGGGTAACCTTCCTCTTTTATGCTGTGTGAGGCGAGGCCCAAGAACACACATTGTTCAGGATGTTCTTCAGGGAATATAGCTGGTCAAACAATACAGGCATGAGTGCCTGAAGCACCTGAGCAGAAGGGCTTCAGAATACACACGGACAGGCCATTCACAGCTGCCAGAGTTTTGTCTTATGAGCACGTACTGTGATAAAACATCTTTAAACTGTTGCAATATTCATACAGTCAGGAGGTAACAAGGTCAAAGAGGTGACTGTGGTAAGCTTATGGTAAGCCTCAGCTGCACTCTTAACGAGCTCTTCTTAATCAGTTCAGTGCCAGCAGCTACTGTAGGGGGGCTGCTTGAAAGAGCACATACTCTGTGCTTGCTATAAGCTGTGCTAGCAAAGTTCCCATTCTGATAAATAGATTACATTGAAAATAGCATCGTTATTAACAAAAAAAAAATCTTCCTCCATGCAGTCTTCAAAACTGGATAAAACATGATTGAGTACAAATAAAAATATGCTCTCTAGCATATTTTGGATAGGGAAGAACAGCCTGGCAGCATACTAGCAGGCACAGTAAGAAGCTTCTTAATAAATTCTGATCAATTTTGTCCTCTCAAGTTAAATGCTATTCTTGCTCCAGTGAAGCCTGTCCTGGAAAGAAGGAAGTTAATACAACACACTGTGCCAGAAAAAAGTTCTACCGAAATGGACATAAAATGATTTAACAGTAATCCACTTCTTTAATTATTTTTATTTCAAAGTTAGAATAATCAATTTAAGGAAAATCTCTTCCCATTTTCTTTTATTGTAGTTAGTGGTTAAGTCAGATCTGTTATTTAGTCATCCTAACTAATATGTCTAAAGACCACTACATGAATACAATTATACAAAAATAACTGATTAATTTTGCACCTCTTCCTGCTTGCATAATCTTTGTCAAGTGAATGGAATAATTTGTGCCATTTATGTTTCCTATTACAGTATTTGTCATTAGAATGAGATGTCAGGAAGCATAAAGTCTTACTTTTTATGAATTAAAATAGTGTGCCATACTGTTGTGACCTTTTTAATATTCTGCATCTTTCTCTATTCCTTGGTGTTGCTCTCTTTCTCTATGTATCTTCTTCATTCTATGATGGGAAATGTGAACTTACAAAGTACAAAGAAGCAAAGGGAACAAAAGAGTTTGTCTAATGAAAATAATTTAAAGTTGAGTATCCATGTAGTGTGGTTTTGCAAGCTGTACACGCTGTATCAAAATCAAGTTGCAGATATGTCAACAGCACTGAAACAACAATACTGTGCTGCACAGTGCTGTGACAACATGCTACAACTAGGGGATAAGACTCATTGCCATAAGATGTGAAGGATATACGGAAGTTTTGTATTTTTCTACATGTATCAAGTCTACAGCACAGTTATAAAAGTATTTCTAATAAGCACTGGAAAGTTAAAAAAAACCTCTTTCTTTGTGGTTTAAACTAGTATCTGATTATGAAACAGTAGGATGAAACCTTCAAAGAGGTAATTTATCTCACATTGTCTCAGTAGAAGGTTCTTTTGCATTGAAATACCTAGTGCTTGCCAATCTTGGAGACAGCATTAGATTTTTTGAACTGCAGTTTTTAACTCCCTTGTATGGCTAACAGGAAAATAGATAGCCTGTCGTCATTGTTGAGTCAAACTACATCCAATCACAGTCTATTCATGACTCTGCTAAGAGGAAAATGAGCTGAAGAAGCAGTGTTCAGTGTATTATACAATTGCTAACAAGATTTCTTTAATTTATGTATGAAGTGTAGCCTGAAACAGACAATATGGCTGCTGACTGCTTGTATCACTCATCTTTACCGTCATGGTTTAATGATGATGGAAAAATGTTTGCAGAGATCACAAGTATAGTTAATAAAAATGGAAGCTTCCTGATTAAAGAAAAATATTAGCTGACTGACAGCAAGATGGTCTAGCAAATCCTGAACACTTTCATCCAGTCTTTAGTCTCAGAATGTGCTTTTCCTACAATATGGGTATATGACAAGAGCTACAAACTTGATATGTGAAGGGAAATACAAATAACTCTTACACTTTAGCTAAGATCACCAAAGTATTTGTCAAAATAAAGTAACAACAAAACACCTGTTCTAGTGGTTGACACCAGATGATTGTGCTTTGTGTCAACCTCACAAGAATGCACTGAACTGAATACCATTTGCTTCTGATTCAGCCTGGGAAACCTTACAAGTGATAACCATGAATTATTTAATCATATTCCTCTTGGGTCACTGTGGTAGGTTACTTATTAGATTTGGCTTTGAAATTGTGAGTCTTATGAGTCTGTATCACAAGTTCTGCACAGCAGGAGAAAGACACACACAAAGCTCAGAGTGACCAGAGAACTGATGGCTGGTCCTGAAAGGGATATGAGACTGAGTATGAGATAAAAAGTCCATCCAGTGGAAACAGGGAAACTACAAAATACACGGTATCCTTGTGCCGAGAAAGACTCAGAGCGTTCCCCTCTCGTAATAGTAGAGTATGCAAAATTGGTAGGAGCATGGCTAAAAGTGGATGCACGGACAAGACCGGTAGACAAGAGAAGGGAAGAGAGCATCAGACACTCCCTTTTGATAGGAGGAAATGAAGGCAAGAGCAGGGAAGACTACTGAGTACCTTGTTATCGCACCTCACCTCCTTCCAGAGAAAAAGTTTATCTTCAACCCAAAGTTTCTGCATATTTGTGTTAATCCCCTCTGATGAATCCCCTCTAGTTTTCCAATATCCTGTTTGACATTAAATGCACTAAAAGTAGACTAAATAAGTACCATTATGTTCATTTAAATTAAATTAACACATTTTAAAAAGAAGCAATTTAAAATTAAATGCGAAAATATGACAATCTTAAGTTAAGGCATGAAACTACTACAACCTTGACAATTCGTTTTAATAAATCAAGTTATGTGCTACTTCTATGACCTTCCTCAGATGAGAAAATTAAAGGCTGCATAATTATATACAGAATCAGAAGTTTGGAAAACATTTAATTTTGAAGTCAGCTCAAGCTTTATGAATATATCCTAGTGTAATACATTAGTGTACCTAGTTCTGTATTTCCAGTGCAGCAAATGTGGATATGTTTCACCAAAAAAATCAAATCCTTTTCAATCCTTATGTGTAGAAAATATTTTGCCAGTACTTTTGCTGTAGTCAACTATTTCAGAGTAAATACTTCTTTAGGGGTCTTTTGTTTGTTTGTTTGTTTGTTTGTCTTGGTTTGGTTTGGTATTTTTCATTGAAAGCCATTGAAAGCAGTTCTTTAAAAGTCTGGAAACTGAAGAAGCCAGAATTCTGGTTTTCTACTTCCAGATGATGAATGAGAAACAGGGACTACATGGTGGCTGTGCTGACTGCAGGATTGGTGGCTGTGCTCTTGCCACAAGAGCAGACTGCTGACCTCTGTTCAGTTTGCCCACCAGGACCTCCAGATCCTTTTACACAGATCTGCTCCCTAGCCAGTCAGTACCCTGCATGTACTGTTGCACTGGGCTATCACATCCCAAGTGTAAAACTTGACATGTTTTTTTTGCTGATCTTCATGAGCTTCCTTTTGGCCCTCCCAGCTTACAGGTTGGCTAGCAAAATACTCTGGGAGACTGTATAGAAAGTCAAGATAAATGACATCTGTACACAGCACTAGCAATTTCATCACAGGAGCCAGCAAGGCTGGTGAAGCACAAATTCCCCTTCGTAAATCCACACTAGCTATGCCCACTCACATTTTTTCCCTTCCCATGCTTTAAAATGGTTTCAAGGAGGAACTGCTACATAAAAAGACACCCACATACTAGGTGAGTTTGACTACCCTGTACTTTTCCAGATTCTGCCACTTACCTTTTAGATGTGTTTAACATTTGCCTTTTTCCAGTTATTGCTCCTTTTTCAATCTTTTCTTTTTAAAAATGTATCAATTTCCACTGGCTTTTCTTAGACTAATTTAAAATACTTCCTGTTATATTTTAATTGAATTCCTATTTCAATCAAAATACAGTTTGACAAAACTTAGAATAAAATATCTGAATGCAATTTAAAAAAAAAGAAATTATAAAGAACATGAAAAGGTAGTAAATATAGAAGAATTGTTGAGTACTTTCTAGAATAATGAAAAGAAAAAAAATGTGAAAAAATACCTATGAATCTATAGAACTCTTTAGTTAATTAATTATAGATATAAGGTGTTGTAATTCTCAGCAAAGAAACCAGCAAAACAAATATAAAGGTTCCATGTTCTAATGTTTATGTAAGTCAATGAGAATGAACAACTACTCAGGAAAATTACTGAAAGTACAAATGCAGAACTTTATTAAATAAAATGTTCTTGTTTCCTGTTATCAATCTGTTTACAATAAATTATTTTTTTAAATTTACCATCAGTGCTCCAAGAAAGCATCTACCCAATCTTTTTTAGAAGTAATTTCTCTGTAGTTTTTCTTATCACCACTTCTCACATTTGTTTATATCTTTCCATTTCCCCATCTGCAACTTCTCCTTGTAGCACTGTCCAGAGTAATGCCCATGTCCCTGTCAGTTAGTACACTTAATTTAGACTTAATATGTACAAGTAGCTATTTTTTTCCCCTTCAGTGCACATTGCTGCTGCTTTTATCATCACTGAATTCCCTCTGTCATTTCCAGTCCACTCCATGAGTCTCTGTGAAATTCCTTGTGGGTTTTTTTTCTTACATAACTAAACAAAATAGTTATCTTGCTCTCTATATACTAAATAAAACCAGGACTTAATATGAATCTTTCATATTTTTCCTTCATAGATTTTGCCCAAGGAAGTAATTTGCCTTTTATCTCCTCACTTTCTTTAATATCTGCTTGTGAGAGACTTTGTTAATTTACTGGGAGAAAAAAAAAAGTTAATTACATTACCTTTCTTTTTTTACTAATTTTAACACATTTCTGTGGCTGCAGTAGACTACTGAAAAATCTCTGCCAGTATTGGATTAATTAGTTGTCATCAGCCATTCTGATATTCTCTTTAAAGGATATTTTAAAACTATTTACCTGATGCCTGCATACTATGTACATATGCCAAGCATGACTTTTTATATATTGAGCAAAGATTAAGTTTGTTGCTAGTATTACTTAATTCTTATGCATATATTTGAGATATAATGACTCATTGCTATTCCTTTATTGGGAACTCTTCTTTGGGATCATAATCAGTCTATGCATTTTAGCACCAGTGCTTTATGTAGATCATGCTTGGGAAAGGGCTGGAATGGCCTGTTCCTGCATCCCTAGCTGTACTGGGTCTGGTCAATCCACTGCACTAGCATTGGCAGTGACACAGAAGAATAGCTGTTGATATTTTTACAATATATTTTCAGGTTTTCTGAAATTTTATATTTACTATCTTTTAACTAGATTTTAAAATGTAGAGCATTACTGCTACAAATATTTGTAAAGATAAAATTGCAATAATTTATGTAGTCAGAATTTTACATGGCCCTCTTACTTGACTGGACTAATAATTCTAGATGAATGTGGATCCTAACTTTAGATGAGCTTTATACTGTCAAATTTATACACATTTGTATGCATACATATGTAAGAATATATATGTGTAAAACTTCACAAAATTTAAAATAATGCTTAAAGCCAAAGTGTTTATCTATTATTTTTGCATCCTGTCATCTAGCCAAAACAAGCTACATGTCAAAAATGACAAACTTTTGATGGAGCCAGATAGTCACCACTAGGACAGGCTTTCCTGTCTATAAGAATATAATAACATGGTCTTGTTTCTGTTATATTTAAGAAATAGGTTGTTAGCTGCTTTGTGATTCCTATGGTCTGAGTGCTAACACTGTACCTATTTTTATAATACTGGCTTTTAAATAATCATTTTGTGAGTAGGCAACACTCTAGGGAAATGGAAAACTAAATACTAAGTGCTGATAGGCAGATATTCAAAATGGCCTTATGTATCTCAAACTGATAACTAGGTAAGGCAACAAAGTAATAGCATACATGGCCATTGAATATCAGACATCCTCTGATGCGTGTGCGAATTAATTGTTTCTTTCTATTAAAGAGAGGTGTGTATCTGGGAAGAATATAAACTCTGAATTCTACCATAACCAGAAACTCATTAACTAGTATTTTAAACATCTACTTGATTGACTGTTAAAGACTTGTTTAGCACATGTTTGTCTTTTGATATGTTTAATTTGTTTGATTCTGTTTTAAATGTTGCCCTGGAAGCGAAATTGATTATGCAAATCAGACAATTCTTTGATGTTATCTTTTTGTTTATATCACATGTACCTAAAGTCTCCTTTCCCTGAACATAGTACAGGCAAACAGCCACACAAGAAAAAGTCCATCTCCTCCATCTTTCTTTCATGCTTGCTTTTGTTGCCTGTTTCGTGCTCATGCACATTCTGGCAATCTATATCCCTAAAAAGGGCCAGGGGCAGGGGAGGTGGTTAAGTAGTTTCTAGGTGGCAGCTTATCTTTATATCTTTATATCTTTATATTAATAATTTAATGATACCTGGAATAACATCATGACATATGAGACTGAGTTTTATGCAGCTTCAACTTGCAACAGCTGTGGCTCCACCTGGAACACTACTGCCTGAATTCCTGTGGCTGTAATTCTCCCCAGCCATTTCCAATCACATGCCTCAACATCTTACGAGGTTTCTCATGTGACCTACTGGTTATCACGACATAAACAGGCATTTTCGTTCTTTCTGCTTAAATTCAATGTATGCATAAGTTATACCCTGCTCTGTGACTGATGGTAGCAATTAACATTTTCTCATATTACATTACATGATTTTATGTTGATATGGCTGATCCCTTGAAAGAAAAATCCATGAATCCGTCCAAATGAGTTCCTGAAAATATCATCAAAGAGTGTGTCTCTTGATAGACACATATTCCTCTAAATTTATTGAAGGCTTAGCACACAGGTACAAATGCTAGTCAGCCTACAGCAGGATTCTTGTCACTTGCTCACTCAGTTCAAGAGCACTCAACAGTGAGATGAGCCAAATTAGGAACTGCTTCAGCTAGATTTACCTATCCCTTTGTAAAACGATAGCTGAAGAAAGAAGTACACTGTACTCCTACCTGGCACAATTAAACAAAGGAGCGTAGAAACGCTGCAAGGGGACTTGAATGTCCCTGATCCTCATCAGTGAGCTTTTAAAATAGTCCAGCATTCCCCATGCCATGTGTCTGCTGAGAATAATTTCCCCATTTCTCATTATCTATGAATGCCAGTGCGCTGCACAGCTCCAGTGCACAATTAATAAGGTCAAAATTAGAAACTGAGAGCTTTCCTTTTCTTAGCATCTACTGCAGTTTTTCCTCAACAGGGTTTTCTTTGCAGATTTTCTATGATCTAAAAAATGAAATTTACTGGAACTTAAGTTCTGACATGTATTTTATCATGTGAGGCCCTGAACACTGTGTGGTATTGTACAGTTTTTTAAAAATATACATTAGGTTTTTAATAGTTTACATTAAAGTTTCTTAAACAGTAGAAAAAAATTTAGAAAAATACATTAATTGTCTGGCGGGTCCTTTTTTCAGTATATAATCACTGTGTATTCAGACACCGTTTTGCTTTCAGAAGGATAAATCTTGGCTTTGTCTGAACTGTGAATAAAGCAACTCAGTATCTTTCAAGTGTCACAATGCCATCAGTTCAGTGTGACTGAATTTCTCTTTCATACAGTGATTAAAGCTGTGAATTTCAAATCAATTCCAAATTACTTTAGCTGGTTACAAATTATACGACGTTCTTCCCAACACTGCAACCAAGGTTTTCCATGTGCACCTAGCTAACCTTTATCCAACTGTATTGAGTATGTTTTACAAGCATATTATGAAGCATTCATTAGCCCTTCCAAATAAAATTCATTGCCAAGCATTACAAATGTTTGTGTGGAATGTTGTTGCCTTGTTTGTTTGTTTGTTTGTTTGTTTTTTTCAGATTCCTCCTTGTTTTGCCTGAGATTATGCAATTTTTAACTCTGTGATATTATCTATAGTAACTGGTCTGGTGATTGCAGTCATTTCATATTCAAACACCTAAGATTTTTGGTTTAGAAAAAATTAATGGAAAACAAACTGAAAACTATAATAGTCCAAACAAGCCTGGCACATAAAAAGAAGGAAAACTAAATGAACAGAAATTTATCCATCTGCATCATCAAATGACCCTAGTGTAGAAATCAGAGTTGGAGGGAATCACAGACTTACAGAAATATTGGTAGGAATGAACCTCTCCTGCTTGAAGCAGGACTATTGCAACACAAGAACTGGAAAAGCTGTGACTTTGTCCAGCTGAGTTTCTCCTTGAGGACAGACTTTCTACAGTCTCTGGATACCAATAGCTCTTCCAGTGTTGCACTGCTCTGCTACTGAAAAAGTTAATCATCATATCCAATCTGAACTTCCAAGTTGAAACTAGTGGTTGCCTTGCTCTTCCTTCTGCTTCTATAGAGAAGAATTTAGCTATGCTGCCTTTGAAACACTTGTTCAGGTAGCCGTAAGAAAATACTAAATTCCCTCTCAACCTTCTCTTTGCCAGACTAAACAAGCCGAGTTCTCTCTGTCACTCCACCTGTGTCACATGCTGTATTCCATTAGCCATCTTGGAAGCCCCGATGGTTTCCTTCCAGTTTCTCAACATTCACTTTGAAGAGGTGGCCCAAAACTGGACACCATAAACTAGGTGGAGCCTCACCTTAGCCACATGCAAGAAGATAACTCCATCTGCTGGATCAGGCTTTTCTAGGGTGTGGCTATCTTTTTCTGTTTTTGTGATTAAAGTGTACTGTTGGCACATACTCTGTTGTAACTCTCAGGTCTTTTCCACCAGGGCTAATGCTCAGCCAGCTGGTTCCCTGTCTGGTTGATGAAAGGGGTTATTTTGTCCCAGGTACAGATCTTTTCCCTTTTTGTGGTAGAACCAATCCCTTGTTTGTCTGATCCTTAAGTTTCTCAGGGTGCCTCTGGACTGAAACACTACTGTTGGATGTGCCAGCCACTATCTCTGATTTAGTATTGTCTGCATGTTTGCTGATGATGTGTTCTGTCTTGTCACCCACGTCACTGATGAAGCTATTGAACAATACAGACCTCAGTAAAGATGTCTGTCTAAGTAGATTGTCCAGCCAATTTTCAGTCTATCTAACAGTCAGCTTGTCTTGCCCATCTTAACTCAGCTTCTGAATGAGAATGCTGTGGAAAGTAGAGTCAAATGCCTTACTAAATTGTAGCTATTTCATGTCCACCAGCCTCCCCGCATCCACATAGCCAGTCATTTCATAGTAGAAAGCAATCAGGCTGATCAAGCTTGATTTTCCCTTGGTAAATCCATATTGACATTTTCTGATTACTTTCTTGTCATTGTCAAACTAAATTCATAGAACATATCCTTTTAACTTTTGCAGAAACAGTGACTCAAGAAGACATTTGCAGATGATTGCAGATGACCAGGTCACCTTTCAGTTTCTGACAGATGAGAGCAGAACCCACCTTGCAATGAGAAACTGGTGTATTATATCAGCTGTTCCCACAGATAAGAGAGTTACTACAGTAGTTTGGGAGCTGGCCTTGGACAATGGCTACTGAACTTTGCAACCGATCTTTAGACTATGTGAGGACACATTACATTAGTAATGTACCAAAGTAAGTGCTAGTTAAAGTATTCAAACCACTATACATTTAAAATAATAAACTGTATGGAATCAGCTGCAGAGACACTTTACCAAAGCTGCATCTCAAACAAATACTGCAGTAGAGATTGGGATCTGGGCCACTGGTCAACTCCCTGAAGCTCCCGATGACTGGAAAAGGTGAAACATAACCCCAATTTTTAAAAAGGGAAAAAAGGAAGACTCAGGGAACTACAGGCTGATCAGTCTCACCCTTGTGCCCAGCAAGATCATGGAGCAGATCCTCCTGGAAACCATGCTAAAGCACATGGAAAATAAGGAGGTGATCAGTGACAGCTAACATAGCTTCACTAGGGGCAAATCATGCCTGACAAATTTGGTGGACTTCTATGATGGGGTTACAGCGATGGTGGATAAAGGAAAGAGCAACTGCTGTCATCTACCTGGAACTGTGCAAAGCATTTGACACTGTCCCGCTGTCGTGGGTTAAGCAGAGCAGAGTTAATTTTTTTTTTCCCTTTTCCCTTCTCTTCATAAATAGCTAGCAAGAAGCTATGTTTTGGATTCCTGCTCAGGAGAGAATTGATAAGAGAAGAACGTTTATAGTTATTGCTAGGATGTTGCTATTTGTTCTCAAGGACATACATTCAGCCTTTTGGGGGGAAGAGACAGTCTGGCTTCTAGCCTGGGATTTGCTTTTAGGTA
>WKFP01015020.1:1532185-1557434 GCA_011057875.1 Pterocles orientalis
CATTGCATCTTTGTATATAGTATTATTTCTAATATTATTGTAGTTTAGTTATTAAATTGTCCTTATCTCAACCCACGAGTCCTCTTTGCCATTTACCTCTTTAATTCTCTCCCCTATCATTGGGTGGGGGCAGGGACTGTGTGAGCGGGTGTGTGTGGTTTGGCCCCCAGCCAAGGGCCAACCCATCACACCCGCACAACATTCTTGTCTCCAAATTTGAGACACATGGATTTGACAGTTGGACCACTCGGCGGATAAGGAATTGGCTAGACAGCCACACCCAAAGAGTTGTGGTTGTGGTCAATGGCTCAAAGTCCAAGTGGAGATCAGTGATGAATGACGTTCCTCAGGGGTCAGTATTGGGAGTGATGCTGTTTAGCATCTTTGTTGGAGACATGGACAGTAAGATTGAGGGCACTCTCAGCAAGTTTGCTGACGACACCAAGCTGTGTGGTGCAGTTGACCCACTGGAGGGAAGGGATGCCATCCAGAGGGACCTGGACAGGCTAGAGAGATGGGCCCATGCCAACCTCATGAAGTTCAACAAGGCCAAGTGCAAGGTCCTGCATGTGGGTCAGGGCAATCCCAAGCAAAACTACAGGTTAGGAGGAGAATGGATTGAGAGCAGCCCTGAGGAGGACGACTTTGGGGATGTTGATTGATGAGAAGCCGAACATGAGCCAGCAGTTTGCACTTGCAGCCCAGAAAGCCAACCGAGTCCTGGACTGCATCAAAAGAAGCATGACAAGCAGATCAAGGGAGATGATATTCCCCTCTGCTCTCATGAGACCCCACCTCGAGTTGCTGAATGCCCACAGGACTGGGCTCTGCAGTGGTTTCTGCAGCAGTGTCTGCAGCTGCATCTGCATCAGAAACAGCGTGTGCAGCTGCAGCATTGTTGGCTTTGGTGTCTGCAGCTGTGACATTATCAGGAAGGGCATATGCACCCATGAAGGTCTGTGCAATGGTTTGTGCAATGGGATCTGTGTCTGCAATGCCATCTGCCATGGTATCTGCACCTGAGATGGCCTCTGTTGCTCTTGATGCCACCTGTTGTTCTCAGCAATGTGCCTGAACATGTTTCTCAGATCTTGATGTGGCTCCAGCCTTCTGAGGACCCGGAGTTCTTGTGGAGAAAAGTGGCTGCAACACTATTCCTCAGCCTCTGCCAGAGACCCCTCCAAACCCTGCACTCACCCGGTCCTGCACATACCCACCCTTTCACCCCATGGTGAGTTTGGGGCCTTGGCTGTGGGGGGAACCCAAGTCATGCCCTTGTTAGGAGACACTGGATGGTGTCCTGTGCAAGCCCGGGATGCAGGGGCGGGGGTCCTGGACACCTTTCTCGGGTCATGCTGCTCAACTGCCCCAGGCTGTGGGCAGAGTCAGAGCACACTTACTCTGGGCCGGAGTCTTTCTAGCTGGGCAGATGCTGCCAGCTCCTCTGCTCGGAGAGGGTTTTCAACCTTCCTCCATCTCCTGTTGACCTCTTTTCTCCTGGGTTGGGCGGGAGGGTGGGGAGTCCAAATGCCTCCAGTGCCAAATGCCTGCCAAGGAGGAGACACTCTCAGCAAACCAAAGGCAAACAGAGGTGCCATTTCCCAGAGGATCTGTTGCAGGGAGCCTGCAGCAGGACCCAGGAGCCAGCAGATTCAGCACTGTGTGCCCGTCATCATGGCTGCTGACTGCTTTTGCCCCTCGCATCCTGCTGCTGATGTCTCCCTGACAGGGATGAGCAGGCAAAACTCTGCCCTGCAGCTGGGTGTCAGTCCTGCTCCCACCCCAGAGACCCTCTACCATGGGTGCCCTGACAGAGAGGGTCACTGCTGCTCTCAGCAGTGTCAGTCGCTGTCCATACCTTTGGCGGCTGTAGGTCCTTCCCTGCAGACCAGGCTTCCCACGCTGCCCATTCTGCCCTTGCTTGCTGTTGCCACTCTTGCCAATGGGTCTTTACTTGCTCCCACTCTGCAGACAGCTGCCAGACCTCCTGGAGGGGATGGAAATATGCAGCAGGCAGGATTAGTCTCACCTCCTGGAGGGGCTTCATTTGGGTCTGACCCATGCTGGTGCCCCTTGGTTCAGCCAGTCGGTTGGCAGCGCTTTGCCCCTCACAGATCAAGGGCTGTGGAGTCATGCCAAGCACCTCAACTCATGGCAAACTCAGCGGAGTGGCCAAAGACTTCCACTGCCAATGGCCTAGGAAGGACTTGTACGTTTTCCAGAGTCCCTGGCCAGAATAAAGTGTTTCATGACAACCCAGGGGGCAATAAGAGGCAGGAAGGGTGCGCAGCACCTTCGTTTTCCTGAAGATGTGAAAGAGGTGACAGACAGCTAACAATAAACGCATGCCAAGGGATCCTTTAGGATGGCTCTCTGCACAAACAGGCTTTGGCCGAGTCTCAAGCATCACAGTAGTTACAGCTAGGCAGAGCATGTACCTGCAGCACTCTCTTGCAGCCTTCAGAGAACGGCAGTGCAGCGGTGGGTCTGGCTGGAGGGGTTGGATCCTGCCTGGCTGGAGGGGTTGGATCCTGCCTCGCTTCCTCTTTCATCCTGGGTGAGCTGCCCAGACATGGGGGGAGCACGGGGAGGGAAAACTTCACCCGGCTCCGCAGTGGCTTTTTAGGATCACCTTCAGAAACTGGGAAAGGAGAAAGCTCTTAAGAACAGCCCCATGGGGAGTGTGTTTGAACCAGGCTGCGGTCACCCAGTGTGGGGCAGGGCCCCACATGGACAGCAGGAACCTGTTCCCGTACCTCTGCTGATCCTGTGTTTTTTCACAGCCGCCTTGTGCCAGGTGGAGAAAGCCTTGGCCACCAATCTGCTGATCACAATGAACTGAAACCTGGAAAACAAATGGTGGCACGGGCTTGAAGAACAGTGACCCCCCACCCTCTGCAGCTCCCCAACACTAATCCTGCTGACTGTTGTGCGAGGCATGGCATCCCTTTTCCTTTGTGACCACACATGGGTTTTATTAGCGATCTCCCCCCCGCACCAGAAAATGAGGCTTAAAATCCGCTCCGTGTGCAGTTGGTTCTCTCTGATGGGAATGACGGCAGGCTGGGCCATGAGAAATGTAATCTCGATGCCCAGTCACTCCAGGACAATGCACGCATGGCCCAGACTCGGCATGAGTTAACCAGAAACCAGTCACTTCAGGATTGATCCTGACTCGATGCCCAGTGTCGAGCCCCAATAATATATCTTCCTGAGCAGAGGCTGGGAAGCTGCCTGCTCGGTCGTTCGAGGGCTACAGAGGAAACACACTCACCTGGGGAAAGCCTGGGCAGGAGCAGCCTGCATCCCCTGAGTGGTGGTTGCTCCACCGGGGACAGCTGCAGCCGGCATCCACAGTCTCTGCAAAGTGACACAGAGCTGTCAGAAGGTTTCCAAGGCAGTTTTTTCTTGGCTCCCAAAAGAAGCAGACCTGTTGCCTGCTCCAAAAGAAAGCCACTACTCCAAACCCCTTTTCCAATCCTCCTCTGTGAACGTTAGCCCTTGCTCTGCTCTGGAGGAGCTGCACAGCAAACACCGAGACTGTGCAGCAACACTGCCTGGCTTTTTGTAGGGCAAGGACCCAGAAACTCAGAAAAAACTTCCTTTGCTAATGGAGAAGTCAGTGGGGGCAAGCATGGGGAAACGCATTTGACTGGCCTGCCACGTTCAGGCTGGCCAACACAGATTGGGTAGCGCACCCTTCAAAAGGCTTCTCAAAGACATCAGAGCTGCCCTCAAAGCCTAAGCAACTTACAGTGAAAAGCAGTGCAATCCAGCTGGCCTTGCTCTCTAGCCCTGTGACGCAGTCGTAATAGAACCGCATGCACAGGACACCATCTTTGCAGGACAGAACACCGATGTCTTTGAAGGTGAAAGCAAGGCGCTGCCTGTTCCTCAGTTGGAAAGAGTACAAGAGTATGGTCTCTTGCACACAGCCTTCCACCACATGTTGCGGGAAGGAGGTGGCTCGTGAAAGCCATTTGTAGTTCAGCGGCTTGATCTTGACATTACCTGCAAGGAGGAAGAACATTGTCACTGCCACAGCAGTCCAAATTTCCAGGTAAGAATCAGAACAAAATGCCATAGAAAAGGTTGTTTACAGAAATAGCTTTTGGGGAGTGGTTTGTTTTGGGGGAGTTCAAGCCACCCCTCAACCTTTGCAGGCAATTCTCTCCTTCTCCCAGTCCTTTCCAGAGAGCAGAGAGCACACATCCCTGCTGGGCGTGGAGAAAGTGGAGGGTGGTCGCTGCCTTCTCACCAGGGATAACCACTGTGGGGCGAGCGAGCTCCTGCAGACATGACACATCAATGTCCAGCCGGAAGACTGGCCTTCGAACCACATACTCCACTCCTTTGCACTGGATGCACTCTTGGACCATAGCAAAGGTCCCAAGTCCTGTCATCAGCACACCCTGCCCAGGAAAAAGACAAAAAGGCCGAGGAGTGAGTACTTTAGCGATGGAAAAAGGGAAAGCTTTGTAAAAGGCCCATGTTCTCCATGCGATTTCCCCCACCTCCTCAAAATATTTGCTAACATCCCTCGGCTAGAGAAGATCCCAAGCAACTCCATCACAGGGAGTACCCCTGGGACTGATTCCCAGGGATTATCCTTGGCGTGGACCCAGCATAATCCCCTGCCTCTCTGCTTTGTCTCTCCACTCTGACCACAGGGAAGAGCGAAGCCCTGTTGTGTGCTGAATGCTTTCTCAGACTCGGTCTGGGCTTGGTTTCTCTTCTGGTTGACCAAGAAGCAGCTCTGACTACCCAGAGTTATCTTGCTGTGCTGCAACAATGCTCAGGGACGGATCGCTCCCTGGGGCCCAGGCCCTGGAGGGCAAAGGGGGACCAAGACACCAGCCCACCTTGTCCAGCTTCAGTTGTCCCAGGATGTACACAGACACAGCATCCCAGATAGCCACAACCTCTGGAAAGCAAGGGAAAGAGGTGTCAGGCTCTGGGCCAGCCAGCTCACAGCCTCTCAGCAAGCTCCTCGTCCAGGGGGTGACAGATGCAGATGCCCATAAACAGCCCAGGCAAACATCACCACGGCTGCGGGACTGGGTTGTGCCCCAATTTCCACCCTTATTCTGCTCCCGGGGCAGGGTTGGAGCAGAAATTGGGATGTGGGAAGGGCTCAGGACCAGTGCTGTGGCCATCTAAGCCCCAGAAAGGGACAGAACCCCTGAGCCCCAAATGTGATCTGACAGCCTGGTGGCACAATTGCGGGAAGGAACAGAGGTCCTCCTGAAGGAGACTAGTTCCAGGTAAAGGGCTGATTTGCAGCACAGGCTTTCCAACCGGCTTGTGAGAGCCTGTGGGAGCTGTAAGACACCCCAGTCCCCAGGATGTAGGACCCCTTTTCATCCCAGAGCCACAATGCCAGGAGATACCAGCGCCCTGGGAAAGCTGGCCCTGGGTGAGCCCCCTCGGGAGGGGACCGCACCACACCCGCAGGAGCCTCGGGGCTCCAGGCAGCCCTAGCACCAGACCTGGGAGTCCTTGTGGCCACATTGTCCCCCTAGCCCGGTGGGATGTGCAGCAGGGCTCTTGTGGCAGCCCCCAGCCCTGTCCAGCCAGCCCGCAGCCCAGCAGCTGTAGCTTTTGACAGTGGACCATCCTAGTGTGACCCCTTGGAAAGGAGCTCCCCAAACCCTCACCCTTGGTGGAGAACTGCAGGAGTGTTGGGAACAAGCTGCTCAGCTCCATGCTGACAGCCACGGTGCAGCAGCCCTTCATCATGCTTGCCGCTTGCCCCCAGCTCAGGGAAAGGGATGCTCTTCGCAGCTCCTTGTCCAAAACTCCTCTCCAATGTGCCTCTGCACTGCTTGTCAGCAAGAGTCCTGCCTGCCAGGGAGGTCCCCCAGCACAGCCCTGCTGCCTCCTGGCCCTGCTCCTGGCTGTGGCGCAGCTCTGAAGGGCAACGGTGGGGAGCCCCTGAGCAGTGCCTAGGCCTTGCCAGAAGTGACCCCTCACCACTAGGGCGCTGGGGAGACTTCCCTGGGATGTGGGGCATTGCTCTGTGACATCAGCCCACATCACCTGAAGGTGCATTATGACACTAGCAGGGAGACAGCACAACTGGGGACAGAAGAGGTAGATTTCCCCTCTTGTCCTGGGAAACAGCCACCCCCTTTCTCCCCAGTCCTTTTCAAAAAACCCCGTCTGCCCCTTGCACCAACACATTTCTGCTACCGGGAACCTGTCTGGGCCAGGGGTTTGGGGGTTGGCTGCGGGTGGGCAGTTACAAGAGATGGGATTGAAGTCTTGTGAGATGCAAAAGCCCCTCCGGTGTGCCCAACTCCTCTCTGCTGCATGTCACCGTACCCCCAGAGCTATGGCCATTTGTCCCCCCTCTCGTGCTCCCCCTTTGTCTCCCTCCCCCCCAGCTGCCTGGACGAGGCCCAGAAGATGCATTTTCTCATAAGCATCCGAACGCTGTGCAGAGCTGCCAAGCACAAGGGCTTGTGGCTAGGGCCTCTGCTACAGGCAGAGAATATCAGGGTGAGGGGACACCCGGCAGGTCTGGGGAAGGGGGCAAGGCCCCCGGGCACCAGCACACTGTATTTGTACCAAAGTGTAATTTCAGGGCACAACACCTAATTTCAAGGTTCAGAGCCTCAATTTAATTTCCAAAGCCCCATTTTGAAGACCTAAACCCTCCTTTCGAGGGTCCAGACTCTCATTTCTGTGGTCCAAAGCCCTCTTTGACAGCTCTAGGCCTGGCGTGCCCTATTTTAGGACCAAAGCTTCATTTCTGGCGGCCACAGAGGAACCAAGAGGTTTCTATCCTTTGCAGAGTTGAAAGCCTCATTTGTAGCACCTCACCCATCCTTTTTAATGCCCAAAGCCTCATGTTTAGGGCCAAAATCCTCATTTCTAGGGTCTCAACCTGTTTTTTATTACCAATTGCCCTTTTTTAGGTTTAATTTTGATGGTCTAAATCCTCAGTTTTCAAGCACAAAGGCTCTTTCTAGGCTCCCAAGGTACATTTATAGTGTACAAAGCCTCATTTTTACTTTCCAAAGTCTTAATTTTGGCTTACAAACCTAATTTTAGGCTACGAGGCCTCATTTTGATGGTCCAAAATGTTATGGATTTATGCACTCCAGGCACAGTAACAGGATCTGACACTAGGATCCTGCTGAAAGTGGAAGGTCCCAGTGAAGGTTTCCAATTTCTCATTCATTTGTTCTCAGGTTACAGCTTGAGCTGGGTGGCTCCGAGAGGGACCCTGAAATACTAGGGCCTGAGCAGTGAGGCCCTGAAACAAAGTTGACCTCTAGATGAACCTCACAACTTAACAATATACCTAATATGTATAATATTGATCACATATGCAATGTATTACCTTATGAATATACACCAATTTATAAAAGCTTTGTTGTAGCGCTTGTAGAGCATTGCTGTAACACTTGCCGTGTAAGTCAGCAGGAAAACGCTAATTGTGTAACAGTAACCTCATTTGTCAAAACTAGACAGGCCTGTTGCAACCAAAGGACGGATATGCCTACCTCAACCATAGAGGTAGAAGGATGTGCAGTAAAAGGATGCGGAGGCATGTGACAGGCTGTGTTGGGAGACACATAAACAGGATTACCAGACATGTTTACCCTTTTTTACTTCCCTTTTGAGGTCCTGGCCTGACTCGAGATGAAAGTTGACAAGGGGAAAACCACACCAGATGTTTTTCGCAGTTTAAGATATAAAGTTGTTTGTTCAACTGTATAAAAACGGGGAACACTTGCAGGGAAATTTGGAAGCCTCCTCTATACAGTGGACACACTGTACAGAGATTTCCTATTGCTGGGAAGGGTTCTCCAAATCCTCCCTGCAACCGGACTCCCCAGCAATTGCGGATCTGGATGATGGTAACGTATTATTAGGGCAATTGGTAATATATCTTTCTTAATCACTATTGCTAACTCTATGTAGTAATGATTAGGTGCATTACCTTATTTTATGCTTGCTATAGTAGTTTGCTTCTTATTTTGCTGCTTTACCTTATCTTGCTTTAATTCATTTTCCTCATTATTTTATCACTTTAAACATAAGTAAAAATAAGTTTACTATTTTTCTGTCCTTTGTGCTAACCCCATCAATTGGCAAAACACTCAGAGGTGTTATCAACTTCTGCTCTTTTTCTGTCCATGTCACTTTAGCAAACAGTTACAAAGACATTGAGCAATGAGACAATTTCACTTTTTTTCCCTCTTCTCTCTCTTTTTGCCTTTGTTGTTCATTTCAGTCAAACTTTCTGCTTTTTATTAAGATGACTTACATTTTAGCTGACACCTCAATCCAGGTCTTTAAAAGATGGCTAGGTTCTCTGTTGGTATTACAGATATTCACAAAATATTTATCCTACTCTGTGGAAAGTTCAGATGCTATTTTTCTTTACTGTTGTAAGCAGTCTACTGAACTTTCCCACTTTCAAGTTGATCAGATCCCATCAAAGCTGCTTTTGATTGCATTTGTCAGAATTAAACTCACCTTGGATGCGCTTTCCATTCCAGGTAGTAAGCTGGGTCCTAGCTTTCCCTTGGAGTAAGCATATCGTCCTGACTTCTATTTGGCAAAGAGGTACTAGATGCAATTTTTCAGCTTGCAGTGGATAACGATTTGCAGAAGAATGTGAGTGGAGTATACCAAGGTGCAGATTTTTAAATAGGGTGCTCAGTGGTCAGCAGCCTCCCTAGGAATGAGCAATGTCAGGCATATATTACTCAGAGGTAGAGGTGGATGCATTTCAGGTGCCAGTAATTACTCAGAGGTGGGAGTAAAAAGAAGCAGACATTTTCCAAGGAACAACTGAGAAGGCAAGTGTTGCAAATACACCAGCTTTGGTTAAGTGGAGACATTTGGAGACATAGCAATTCCCAGAACAGCTCTGGAGAACACAGAGGGTGGGCTCTTCATGTCCCTGTCCAGCACACAGTCTCTGCACTCTGGTCCAAGTAGATGTACCTGCATGATCATTTTGGTTTGGATCAGGTGTGCACTTTTGAAAGTGAATCTCCTGCTCATCCCCACATGTTCTGGTTCAGAGTTCCCAGAAGGCACACACTTCTTTCAGACAATGATAAACCACAAAGGCATCCCAGAGTAGCAGCTTTGGTAGTACACTATCACGCACTCAGACTGGTGCTAATCTGAAGTAAAACCCCCCTGAAATGCCTATTGCACAGGTGTCAGGCAGTGTGGCACAAGACCCTTTCCAGCTTCCCCTTCCATTTCACATTAAGGTAAAAATACCAGTGGGTGTTTCATCTCAGATGACTTTTCAGAGATGTTTTACTTTTTGCCAGGGTTGATTCAGTAACTGAGTGTTGCAGTACATGTTTGATTTCTCAGAGTAAATGTACTTATCCTGGTGGCCCTAGAAGTTGGAATCCACTAAGGAGTATGTAACAACTCACCTGCTGCATCAGTTACCCAGGGTCAGAACTACAGCAGTCCTGTATACTGTTATTAACTGGGTGCTATTTGGACACTGCCTTTAGCTAGCTATTTCTTTACTGGGCTAGAGACCCTCTTGACTGTAGTTAAGGTATGGTGTTAACCCATACCATTCACATCACGCACATTGGTTTGCAATGGCTGATGTGTAACTGAGCAGAAGGAAAGAACAGCTGTTTTAACCTACATCTGTGATACCATGTTATAAGTGTTGAGAGCATTTGATCTTGTAATTCTTATTTGAATGTCCACCCCTACATTTTGCCTATCTCCATTTGACACTTATTTACATTTACAACATATATGGCTTTAAGAAGGTTTAAATACTATTTATATATAGATATTCTCAGAGAGCTCCTCTGTGGAGCAAAGAGAAGACAGGAAAATATTTTTTAATTTGCTTAAACATGATCAAGATCATTGTGCAAATTCTGTGTCGGCAACACTTTGGATATTTACATTTTTACTTTTTTTCTCTTGAGTCGAAGGTTACAAACTACAAAAGAAGAAAAATACTGATTTAAATTTTAACTTTGGTTACATTAAAAATACACCACACACTCAAATTGTCATACAGCCATGCAGATTTAATTAGTTTGGCTACAGAATACATCAAAGAAGCACATGTTTCTAGTTGCCCTTTTCTTTAAGTGCCCAGAAGACTTGTTGGTATTTTCACTATGTGCTTAATTCTCCACTATGTCATGTCCCTTGCGTCAGGATGTTTTAGCTATACAGTGCTCCTAGCTGTGGATATTAATTATCAATATGTTAAACATTTGATTGTGCTGCCATTACATGTGCAGTAGACTCTTAGAACAACACAAACAGCTCTTATAAAACACATTATTCTAGATGAGTCCAACTGAGACAGCAGTACACACAGTCCTCAAATCACACTGACACAAGTCCAGTTATCCGTAACATTACTTTAAATTAATGTTTAAATAGAGAATGGATATTTAGGTGGACAAGATGATGAACAAGTGCTTTAATTTAATTAAGTCTGTATGTTCAATTGAGAAATAATAGCAATGGGGATTACAGTCTCAACTACAAAATAATGGTTTATATGGTTTTACCTTTTATGAAAGACTGCTGGCAGAATGAATTGCTCTATCTAGTATGAAATATGACATAAAACATAAGAAAGGTGCATTAATTTCACAGGATTATGACATTATTTCTGTTCTAAATTTTAATAGCATAATAGTTTAAAAATCAAAACTGAAAAGTAGATGATTGCTTTATACCACAATGTAACACCTTTTATGCATTCAGAAACCAATACAACAAATACATTCTTCTGTAAAGACAGTGGACAAGACAACATGTCCACAAACATTATGGGTTTTATCTTGGTCTTTTGTTTTGATTTTACTTGCTTTCACTTTTTCAGTTTTCTGGAGCATTTTTCTGGATTAAAGGTTTTATATAGAGGTAACATGGTTCAACAGTTTTGTCTCAAATTTGTACGGAAATGTATTTTTATGTTACATTTTATCTTAAGAGTTCTTCAGTTTTTTGACAGTAAACAGTTCTACTCTCAAATGCTTTGTTTTTAATTTATAAAATTGAAAAAGATCAGAATACTTCAGCATAATATCTGTATAAAGAATGCTTAAAAAGAAGTAAAAGCAATTCTGTATGTGAAAATCATTCATGTACAGTCATTCAAATGTAAGTCAGGACTGTTTACTAAGAAATAATTTTTTCATGTCTCTAGTTAAAAATTAGCTATAAAGTATGCACCTGCTTCCACGTCATTAAAAAAACAATCATGAAAGACTCACAGAAAGACCTGTGTGTACTTCCCAAGCAGAAAAAAGTATTGGGTCCTAAGCTGAGACACTGATATAAGTAATATTGTTCAATTCCTTGACCAATTTACCATCCTTAGAATTGATTTGAAGTGTACATATGAACACACTTGTGTACACAGATTGTATCTAAAGCGATGGCATCTAGTTAGTAATAGTGATTGATGATCTTTATTAGCTAATTTTTAAGAAATAAAAATACTAGATTTTACTCCTTTTGGTATCTATCTATATCTGTATCTATATGTGTATCTGTATCTGTATCCATATCCATATCTGTACCTAGCAATGTAAGCTTCATAGTTGATGGATATTGTTAATCAGGTATTTTTGTTCTATATTTGATGGATATTGTTAATAAAATAATTTTATTAATGAATATTGTTTACACTTCAAAATATACCAGGTACAGGGAAGAAGACTACGTTCTCATTCAAATTTCTATGTAGCATAGCTGAATTTCAGTGCAAAAGAACATATTAAAATTTAATGGAGTTAGAGAAATTATTTCATGCTTATTTTGCACCACTTATTATGTGTTTTTAATTTAGGCTTATTTTCAGCCTTTTTATTTTCTATGATCAGCCATGGCTTTAGTCAGTGTACTCAGGCAAAATTTAAAGTAGTTTACATATATTAACAAAAATTCAATTACTACTTTTAAATTCAAATGATACCACATGGTACATGTGGGCAATACGCATGTATATATGTAATTGACCTTATTTTTTTATATACAGATATCTAATAACATTTTATAAAACATTATATTTTGGATACATTCTTACTCTGTATGTCATACACCAAAAGATACTGAAGTGGTTAACTAATATACTGAGTCTTCTAATACTTCAGCTCTAGAAATTAAAAGAGGTCCTTTCTGAAAAAGGTTGATTTGACTATCCCACTGTGAAATGAAGCGTGGCGAACCAAACGTATGTCAGTCATGGAGCTGCATGTCTCTGTAGGGTGGTGCTAATGCTACTCATGAGGTCCTTGGGGATTTTTAGAAATGTGGTTAGTTCTCGAAAACTGTAATACAGATCTGCATGCACGTATTTAGTCATGACGTAGCCATATGCAGCTACTAAAACAAAACTAGTACACAAGAGGGAGAGTCACCGGATGTGCTTTTTAAAATAACAGTCTCAAGAGTACATGGTTAATCAAAATACCATGTGGAAAGCAGCACAACACATACTTGACAGTCTGAATAGAAAAGCTGCCTGTGATGTGTGCTGTATACCCTCTCGTTTATCAGGTCATTTTCTTCTCAAAGCAGCATTTCTGACAACAATAAGCAGTACTGTGAAAACACCTACTGACAGCCCCTGTTAAGCAGTACCTAGGCTATCAGCCCTGCAGCCAACAACATGGCATCAATCCATCTCATACCTCTTGATAAACCTTCCCAGAGAGGAAATAAAGACATGACAATAAGCTTGATAGGTGATTGACATCCTGAGTGGCAGAAAGAGGATGAGAGGGCATGGAAACACAATGGTAATGGGAGATTGCAATTACCCCCAAGTAGTTTAACAGATGTGCTATCAGCTAGGACTAAATCCCTAGATACTGTAAGTGACTCATTTGTGTAGCAGTTAGACAGGGAACCTCTATAGAAGAAGCAACATCTCAGATGGTCCTGTGTGCATGACCTTATTAATAATGTTACTGTACAAAGTCACAGTGATCTCAGGGTACTGGCACTTGATATTCTTTGCAGGATCTATAAAGGCAAAAAAATAATATGCTTATTTCAAAGTTGCATAAAAATGGGATTTGTTAAGAGGAAAAAAACTTTGTAAGTGACATAGACAGTTAAAAACCACCCTAATGGAGGCACACAGCAAATATTTACCACTTCTCACAAAAAAAAACCCCTTTAGGAGTCCCATAAGAAAGCCTGCATGCCTGAACAGCAGAGGTAATGATGTACTGAAATGCACAGAACAGAATCATGACTTCTTTTAAGTTCAGGATAGGAGCATAAAACAGGTCAAAAAACAACTTGAGAAATGTGCAAAACTAGTGATATGCAGAGGGCTAGTAGAACAGAACAACTTGTTAAAGTGGACTAAAACCAAACAAAAACACATTGCTAGGACCACAGTAGGCCAGATAGTATTGACCCATCACATTCCATAGGGGCACTAGGAATTGCCAGCAATGAGCAGAAATGTTTTTAAAGAATAAAAATAATTGGCATGTGGATGTATCTGCCAGATTGAGGAAGAGCCATCCCAACTTTGTAAAGAGAAGTCACACCTCACACAACACTGGAGCTGTCTGGAGGAATCAAGGTTCATAGGGATGCTGAAGTTCTGCCACCACAAGCTCTTAAAGGAAGCAGTATCTCACGAAACAGGAAGGTGGAATTGCACACATTAGAAGGTAGAAAACTGAAGTTCATATGTATTCTCAGTTTTCACACATACAGAATGAATGATTGGAAGTCCTTCCTACAACATGAACTTACTTCAAGAGAATATTGTGCAGAACAAAAATCTCAATGAGTTCAAAGAGATCAAAAAAATCTGTAATACTTAGATGTACTTGTGTTTCGAACTAAATCTTTCTTGGTTTTAGAAATGAAAATCAAAAACGTATCAAAAATGCCTGTCTTCACATGAATAGGACTTCTGAGTTTCTACATCCATAAAGTGGTGCTACACAGTCCAGGGAAGTGCAGTATATAAAGATCACTGACATAGTGTTTATACAGCACTTACAGGATTTTAAATGCTCTCTTGGAAAAAGAAAAACCAAAAAAGAAGCTTATAATGATCTTTTCATTAATATATTTATGAATTCTTTATAGCCTTCAGTCAGTGCTCATCTCTACCTAGCAATCAAACTCACTATACAATTAGGGAGAAGTCTTATCTTCCTTGAGCCATCAAAACTGCCAGTTATATTTTTGCATGTCTGTGAAGTCAGAAGCAGTATTCAACTTTTCAAAAGGTCATACATTTTTCTTGAGAATTCATACACAACTCCTTTTAAGATCACTGATATTCCACGCTCTCCAAAGGAAGCAGCAGAGGAAAAGTAAGAACTTATGAAAACACAAAGGTTCACATGATTGACAAGCTGTAGCCAAGCAGAATCAATCCTGGTCAGACTGAATGCACTCTTGCTTTCTCACTTTATGCACTGAAGCATATACAGGTCAGGGCTCAGGCTTGGTGAAGGAAGGAGGAAGTATTTGCAATTGTAAATTGTGGCATGGATTCCACCTACAAAAGGCTGCCATCTAGCTAGTGGTCTTCTTAGAGAAGATGGTTTAGGCAGTACAGTCTGCTCTGATAATTTGATGTCTCTTCCTGTACCATGATGATGTGGTAAAACTCCAGGCACTCCCACAACAGTCTCTAATGTAACAGAAGGTATGGAAATACTTTTCTTCTTATGCATATGTGAGACGGCACCTACAGACTACAGCTATTGATAGGAGGAATCCACAAATTTGATCCTTGCCGCTCTTATGACTCTATCAGCCTGCAAAGGATGATACTTATGTCCATACAGAGCTTCGCACAGGTCAGCGACATCCAACCAAAGGAGAAAGGTGTGAACTTTCAGGGGAACAGCAAACTGCCTGAAATTTGGGAGATCAGGGAATAGATGGTATTTGAGGATTAAAATGTTATCTCCCTTCTTTTTGTAATCCATCAGGATGAAAGGTTAACAATATTCAATTGTACAATTAAAGGGGTTCAAAAAATGGCTTTCTTGCTATTTTTCTAGTGACAGAGAGGAAACTGAGTATGCAAAAACAACAGAACTGTGGCATGTGAAATACTGAGAACAATGAGTTTCATGCTCTCTTACTTATTTGAGGTGCCTGAATCACCTGCATCAATATTTGAAATGAAAGAAATATTCTGAGCTCTAAACAGGTTATTGCTTAAATTTCAGGTCTCAGAAATAAGGATCTGAGGGCAAAAAAATCTAATCAGGTTTAAAGTGATGAATATTGAAAAATGTCAAAAGCCCCTGAGTTGTTTGCACAGAGTCAATATCACTAAGGCAAAGTAGCACATAAAAGATTTATGGGACTGTAATAGGAAATTTAACCTAAATTGATTTAACAAATTACTGCCCATAAGAACAAGATGAATAATTTTAAAAATCCATATGAATAATTTGAGTAACTGGAGAATACAGAAGAAAAGTGTTGTGTAGGTTAATGTTTATTGCACATCTATTTAGTTACTATCTTGAAGCAATAGTTGTTGAATTAAAATATGAATATCAGATATTTTTTAAGTGTATGAGACGAGGAAGGGTAAGAAACAGAGATAGATAGTTTCCAACTATCTAAGAACTGTGCTATGCAGTGCTAATATCTGGAGTACACTTTTGCAGAAGAATATCTGCAAAAGTTAAGTCTCTTACTGCTATTATGCTAATCCTGTGCAACAAGAGAAACATTGTAAATACAAATTTAAAAATGTCCCAGGAAGTAAGGTCATTTGAATTTACAAATTATTGGTCTCAAAAAAAGTACTAGCACAATTTTAGTAGCAAAGATATACAAAGATTTATTCTGACGATTATTGCATTCATTAATTTCTTTTAAAACATGGCAATAGCTTGTGTACTTTAGGATCAAACTGCAGAATGGAAAAAAGGAACAGAATGAGACCCATTTTAAAAATACACAAAAAATTATAAAAATAATAATTAAAAAAGCGCCTTTGTTTCCTGAAAAGATAGATATAATGCTTAGGAAAACTAATTTAAGATCATTTTGGATTTTAGAAAAATATAAAAACTATGGTTCACCGTCATAAAGTAGTATATGGGTTCAACCTTCATGATAGCAAATGATTGCTTCTATTTTCTAATCTTATATCTTTAGAATTAGCTAAGAACCACTTAGGAAGAAGTGCTGTAGCATGCACACACACCGGCTGATTTACATTTGTTTGTTTGTTGTTTTTGTACCCAAACAGCTAAGTCTTTTTTTTTGTTTGTTTCTCCTAAACTTGAAGGATTAAATCCTGTCTTCTGTGCACCCTCCAGAGAGAAGGGAAAACCAATTCAAATAATCATTCCCAGTTTTCTGTTATTCTGTGGAGGCAACTGTATGGAATTTGTGTGCACAGTGATCTTAATTTTAAGAAAATGCAAAGACAAATAATTAGAAAGTTTTATAGCATTGGAGACTCCCCGAACGCAAGCTGGAGTACAATGAAAATGGTCCATTACAAAGACTTGTAGGTGGGCTGCAGTAGTTATTCTGTTGAATTAAAATAATGAAAACTAACTAAACTACATGCCTGTTGACTTTTCTTTATTTGGAAAATAATAGAAAAAAATGACAGTCTAAAGACCCAACATACATAAAGCTTCAGACCTGAACAGGGAGGTACTAATGCAGATTTTGAGATCTGCGTGGAATACGATTATATACTTTGCAGATGTAATAGTTCACATACACACATCTGTTCATGCACCACTAGGCTGTAATTTATTAATGAACATTCATTATGAATTCCTGAAGGGGGAAAAAAAGATGTCTCACTGTTGTGCCTGAATTCTTTAATTATCTGGTTGATTTAGTGAAAAAAAAGTCTATCTATATTTCATTAAAGCATTTGATTGTGTGCTTAAGTACAGCATCATATTCAAGAAAAATCCAAATGCATCACAGGAAGGTAGAACAAATTGAATTAAAGATGCACAGTGAAAGAGAGATCCACAATATCTTTGGATGGCAACTTTCAGGTTGCCCACCAAACGGGAGCCACAGTTCAGGGAAGGAGCAGAGTTGTGGCAGTTATCCCGTGCGTGTCCGAAAAACATTTCTGAGGGCAGGCTCGACTCTGACCATCCTGAGCATGGGGCAGTGGTTGCCCAGCCCGCAAGTGGGCGTGGAGCCTGCCCCATGGCTGCATGGGGGCTGGGCAGGCATGTGTGTGGGAGGTGAACAGCGTGCAGAGTGCTCACAGGCACTCCCGCCGCCTGCCAGCAACGCGAAATAAATGCTCCAGGACTTGGAGGTGCCATAAGCATGAATCATTTGCTCTGATCTTCTGACAAGAATACCCAACACTCGCGTAACTCATCAGTTGATCTCAGGGAGCTTTATAGTGAGGGCAATGACCCCTGTGGTGACAGGAGAAATGAAGAGAGCTGCTGGGGGCCACAGAGTGGGATGGCAGCAGAGATCTGCAGGAAACCCCCTTTGCCCGGCCTGGCTGCCCATGCTGCGGCCGGCCTGCAGGAAGGAGTAAGAGACCCTACGCTTGAGAACAGCGAGAGGAGAAAGAGAGGGAAGGCAGTCATATATAACGGCCAGCAAGCAAGTAAGCCTTCAGGGAAATAATTTGGAAAAAGATGCACTAGGCAAGAATATGTTTAGAAGTTCATTTTCACTATATAAAAAAAAAAAGATTAAAAATTCAAAGAGGTGGACAGTTCAACTAATGAGTTTTTTGTCATCTGTTCTAAAAGAAATTCTGTAAAATGCTACTTATAACAGCAGATACTTAGGGGTAAAATTTATTCTCAGTGAAGAATTTCTCAAGATTCAAGCACTTTTTTTTTTTTTTCCCTAAGAGTTTACACCAAATAAGACATCTACAGCCCAAACAGGCCAGTCACTTCAGGAGTGAAATGTTACCACTGTTTTTTCTGGACATCTGTCCCCTGCCTAGAAACCTTTTTCCATAGAAACATAGCTCAATTTGGGCTTCATTATTCAAGATGCTTCCTGCATGTAGTGGCACACCATGGAGTAGGAAAAGATATCCATCTTTAATAACATTTATCTCCCTGAGTATCCCTTCATTTTGAACTTTTCTCCCCGCAGCTTGGCCAATTTCCACTCCTTTTCCCTTTCCTTTCCTTCCCTCTACCACACAGGAAAAATAAAAGACCTGCATTGAGGAGGTGGAAACAGTAATTTTTTAAAAAAATTGAAGCTTTGATGTCATTATACAAAAGTCATATAATCAGGTTCTCCCAATGGCATTCTGTTAGAAATATAGCTTTCCAGAGATGTTATCACTTCAAAATCATCCAAAAAGGACATAAATTTGTTATTGTTTTACTGAGGATAGTTTTCTCGTGAGAGAAAGCAATAAGAGGAAGTAAAATCACAAACAAGACTGAAACGTACTGTATGCCTTTTAAAATCAACCACTATAAGGTGCCACCTGAGCAGCTTTATAAAGTACTGTATTGTGCTTCTGTTTTGCAGGACATACAAGGTACACTTCATCTGTAAGTGAATTAAATTGCTTTTATTCTACCTCATTAATATTCTTCTATTGCATATTTCTTTGAGGCTATAAATGACCTTGAAACAAACATACCTAAATTTGCTAATAAAGATAAGTTGCACTGGACCAGTAAACACAGGAGAGAGCCAACAACTTGAAAATTCTCAGATTGGATTAGGTTTAGCGGCTGATAATGTAGCTCATTCAGATTAGCATGGAGAAATGTAAGATAATGAAATGGGGCACCAGAAACAATTATAGTTTCTTTGGGCTAAAACAATAGAAGATTCAGAACAAACAATTTAGGGGAGACTGATGGAATTAAGACTCCACTTTTGTGATTTTACATGCTCACGTTCACGTTCAGTTATCCTGAAAACAAATGAGGAACATGGGTTAAAATATTTTTTCAGAAATGAGACTGAAGACTATGTATGAACAGAAAACATCAGGTCTAAGAGCTTAGTCATTCTTTTTGTTTTCTTTTACTGATTGCAGCAATTTCCAGATTCATTTGAAACTGTGCAATCTCTTCTGGCAGCGCCAAGAGACAGGTTTGCTCTCAAGCCAGCAGAAAGTGCTTGACCCTTCAAAGATTGTTAAATATCTTGATCTAGCAAAAGGAAAGAATAATTCTAGATTGCTCATCACAATTTCTGAGACACTCCTGATTCTGCAAGTAGTATGTTTGGCAGTGAGGTTAAAGAAATTAACTGTGCCCCGCAATTGTTATTATTTATATTGTAACTCTTAGGAGTCCTAGTCATAAACCAGGTTGTATTTTGCCATTCACAAGATAAGCAACCGTGTCAACTACAATGACTTATGAAAGAATATTTGATTTATATGTGTATCTTTCAGTGACAAAGCAGGTCTGACAATAACTCATTTTTTAAACAAACATAAAGAAATGCTGCTGCCATGCAGCTAGTGTTCTGTGTCCCAGGGTGAAGATACACAAGATAACTGAAACAATCTAAGAGGGGGAGATCCTGCTTCCTCTGCCTCCTCCTGCCCTTGCATCCTGTGTCCATTCTCACAGTCACAGGCTTTCCCTCCCCACATTGCTTAGGCTCTGGCCCCTCTACCAGATTATTTCAACTCACTGGCCCAGCAGGAAAGTATTTGGTTCACTGCCAGGTTTGTTCTCTCTCAGTTCAGGCAACGGAATTGGCATCACACAAGGCTGACGGGTGCCAGAGCTGGCAGAAGGTGGGTGCGGAGGAGGAAGCCTCCAGCCAGGAGCAGGGTGTGGAAGATGCTGCTGCCTGTGGAAACTTGTTCCATTGCGCTGGGCCATAAGGGATAACTACACTTCCAGCCTCTCTCCAGCTTTCCTGGGCAAGAGGCTGTGTGCACCAAACCAAACAGGTGTTGCACAGTGTCAGAGAATACGTAGCAATATTGCACTTTCTGATAAAAAATAGACCTTTTCTAGCACAAGGTCAAGTATTAGCGTTCCTGCTGAGCTGTTTATAAGTCGTATTTAAGTTGTCAGGTAAAACAAAGCAGTTGATCCATTTCTGTCCATCTGTGAAAGAAACACTTATTCTGTTCTTCATATCTCCTAGCTACTCATCCAAGAAAATATTTTAATATTGTCTAACTTGGCTATCTTTAAAGATTAGAAATGCTCTATATTAGTCAGTACTTCTTAATTTATTACTTACTTACTTACTTAAGAAGTACTTTCACTTAAAAGTGAAAGAGTGGTAGGGATTTAAACAAACAGAAACACAAGCTTAGCTTTACTAAAACAATGCCTTCAAGTCCTTCTGCTTTTAGTTTATAAGTGGCCTAAAACTTTAAAATATTAGATGCCATTAATTCTTTTAAAGAATCTGAGTTCACCCCTGCCACATTTCAATTAAATCAAGAAAATAAAACAAGTATTTTTATTTGCTTCTGGTGTAAATGGAAGACATTCTAGAATATTTTATTTAAAGACAGTGAAATGTGGCAAAAATAGTCAAGGAATAAAATGAACGGTTCTTTGGAAAAATAAAAATTCCAAGAGAGTTTTTCTTTGTTATCTTTGTGTTTTCTTTGTGTATCTTTGTGCTTGTGTGGTAAGGCTGCTCCATCCTTCATGCCATTTCATGGGAATTTCTGTTTGTTTAGCCAAGATCAAAAGCGTTTACTTCCAGCTATTGCTCCCTCTCTGCTCTAAAACATAATGAGTAGTATTGACAACATAAGTCT
The DNA here is from genome assembly GCA_011057875.1 of Pterocles orientalis. NCBI lineage: Eukaryota > Metazoa > Chordata > Aves > Pterocliformes > Pteroclidae > Pterocles > Pterocles orientalis. The sequence continues at coordinate 1,552,899 of WKFP01015020.1, forward strand.
AAAAAAGGTTTAAAAATACATTATATAAAGTCTAATCAAGTCCCATTTCCTAACTAATATTACACTTGAAGCACATTCAAATTCTCATTTAGATGTAATTTGTGTATTTGGCTGCTTCAGAAGTTAGTGATAAAGATAGGTAAAAATGTAACTGTCACATTTTACTATCAGGTTTCTGATGCTCGACAGCAGATCAGAGAGGAGCAGCCTTTGGTGAATGTGTATAGTGTCAGAGCATTCTTTGACCTGATCCTGTAAATAACTGATCCAGCACACCTGCTCTAAGGGAATGGTCTGTAACTCTGTAGGACGGGAGCACACAAAGCTTTTAATTGTGCTGCTTCATGCAGAAAATTCATGAAAATTGCTTTTCACCCTCTGAGCAGAGAGTAACATTTACAGCCTGACCAGTCTGCCTGAAATTGTTGGAGTTTCTGCATGCATGGAGTTGCCTGGTGCCCTGGGCTGGGGTTGCCCCCAGCTGCCCCTATGGCCTGCCCTGGTCCCTGCCTGCCCTGGGGGGCAGCACTCCCTAGCCCGGAGGAGCAGCCTGATACTATCCATTTGTCAGGTGGAGCTGGAAGAATTGGCAGTAGTGACGTACAAAAAAAGAGAGAGAAGCAATAAAGGAGGAGCAAAGGAGCAAATTTTTGCAGGGTTTTTAATCTGTTGTGTTCAGGATACATTGCAGCTTGATTAGCTTTACCATGCACACTGATATTTAGATGAACATATGAGAGCAGAACACAGATTTGTTGTGGCAGGTGTTCAGAGTCACATAAATCCAGGTAAAGTCTTCTTTATAACTTAAGATTTTGCCTGAAGGTACAACTTAACTAAACCATTCAGACTTGTTACATGGTGACCTATCACAAGTTTTGGATATCTGGCAGTGGGCCTGATGAAAGGTCTATGGAAACAAGAGAAACAGGCAAATGTGTGCAGAATGGGTCTGCATTTGAGTTCAGTGCAAAATGCATTGAGACACAACTATCGGACCTTAATGCATTGGCAGCTTTATATTTTCAAGGAAATAGGGAGAACAATGTTGAGAAAGTACTTTTATAGATTCATTTGAAACATTAAAAACAGGGGGGAGATCAGAGATAAATTTTGAAATTCAAAGCATTTTTTAAAATAAAAAAAAATACAACCATACTTTTCCAAGGAATAGTGTAAGGTTTAGTACAAAATCAGAAGCATTCAAAATTAATGTTTGGTGCCACTTTTCCACAAAATAATGATAAAATAGCAGTAAATAGAAACAATTAGCAGATATTCTTCTTGAATTTGAAAAGCAATAACTTATTTGGCTAGTGGAACAGAAAGTTTAATTCCAGTGAATGTTCATTTTGAGGTGACTCATTTTGCTTATTTTCATTTTATATTTCCTTAAAAATTATTTTACCATAAATTTAAATAAATATCTGACATTTTAATTTTATTTCGTGAACAAATGTTCAAACAAAATATATGCTAATTTCAACCAGAAAATAAAGGAAAATGGCATAAAAATAATATAAAATTCAAATTACAAATGAGAAAACTTCAACAGTGAAGAATGACCAATTTTGAAAGGAATGCTTGTAGCATGATTAGGCCCATCAGCTGCTGCACACTAATTCTGATCCTCTTATACCTGCAATATGGCAAAGCCCAATCGTATCACATCCCTCAGAAACATGCAGCAGCACTGATCCTAGTAAGGTCAGTGTAAGGATGGGATGGTCCGAGAAGATGTATTTCCCAGCACAGGAACTATTCTGGGCCATGCTTTTTGATTGACATGTGCCTCTTGCATATAGCTTGCTGGCAAGACTGTAGGAAGAGAAGCAGAGAGGCATGAGCAAAGGGAGTAGAGCAAGGATTACTGAAGTTGTGAGAGATTCTCTGTGCACATTTGCTGAGCCTGTTCTGTATGCTCAGTGACTCAAGCTCCTAACTGGTGCTGCTAGAGGGTGGCTGCAGAGTGGAACATGGTTTTCAGAAGAGACTGGATATGCTAGTTTATTAGCTGCATTTTATGTCATTCAGCCTGCCTGAAGCTGTCACATAGCACACAGTTGTTGCTCAGCATTGCACAGATTTGCAGAGGGTAGGTATCACCTTCTGTGCTGCTGCCCATCTGGATCCAGGAGTGAGTGATGTGGTGGGGTGTGCTAAACCAGCTGTGCCTGGTTGCTCCAGTCTCTGTAGGCTGCTCCTGGTTTTGCCTTACCAGTGAGGCCGCAAAAATACTGCAATACACCTCACCCAAACTGTGGGGTGCTAGGGTGGCTACCATGAACATGTTCTACTACAACACTAGGATCCAAGGACAGCCTTAATTGCAGCTACTGGAAGACATCCTTCCTGGGATGTGTGTGTCTACTTCTTGTGCATCCAGGCCCTGGCCTAGCTCAGGAACTACATGGTGACCACACTGCTCTACAACACTGGATCAGGCATGGACCCTCCCTTGCTGGCATGCTTGTCTGTCACAGGCCTTGCCAGACGTGGACAGGGCTGTCTGGAAGACGGGGCAGATGCTTGGGATTTGGGAAGCAGCTCTGAAGTGAAGAGAGGAAGGCTGAGAAAGCTTCTGGTTTTGTATGTAGTAGCCTTGAGCCTGGGGCTAAGAAAAGTATCTGGAACAGTGAAAAGTGGTCACAGTGAGAAAACTGCTGCACTGATGGGATGCACCCGCGGGTGCTGAGAGAGATGGCGGAAGTCATTTCTAGGCCACTCAGCATCATCTTTGGTAAGTCGTGGGAAACAGGGGAGGTGCCTGAGGACTGAAGGAAAGCGAATATCACACCAGTCTTCAAAAAGGGCAAGAAGGAGGACCCGGGTAACTATAGACCGGTCAGCCTCACCTCCATCCCTGGAAAGGTGATGGAACAACTTATTCTTGATGCTGTCTCTAGGCATATCAGGGATAAGAGGGTCATTAGAGGCAGTCACCACGGCTTCATCAAGGGGAAGTCATGCTTGACCAACCTGATAGCCTTTTATGAGGACATTACCAGGTGGATAGATGATGGTAAAGCAGTAGATGTGGTCTATCTCGATTTCAGAAAAGCATTTGACACCGTCTCCCACGGTATCCTCGTGGCTAAACTGAGGAAGTGTGATCTGGATGATCGGGTAGTGAGATGGATTGTGAACTGGCTGGAGAAAAGAAGCCAGAGAGTTGTGGTGAATGGGATGGAGTCTAGTTGGAGGCCTGTATCTAGTGGAGTCCCCCAGGGTTCGGTATTGGGACCAGTGCTATTCACTATATTCATCAACGACTTGGATGAGGGAATAGAGTGCACCCTCAGCAAGTTTGCTGATGATACGAAACTGGGAGGAGTGGCTGACACGCCAGAAGGCTGTGCTTCCATTCAGGGAGACCTAGACAGGCTGGAGATTTCGGTGGGGAAAAATTTAATGCAATTTAACAAGAGCCAGTGTAGAGTCTTGCATCTGGGCAAGAACAACACCAGGTTCCAGTATAAGTTGGGTACTGACCTGTTGGGGAGAGGGACCTGGTGGTCCTGGTGGACAGCAGGATGACCATGAGCCAGCACTGTGCCCTCGTGGCCAAGAAGGCCAATGGCATCCTGGGGTGTATCAGAAGGGGGGTGGTCAGGAGGTTGAGAGAGGTTCTCCTCCCCCTCTACTCTGCCCTGGTGAGACCACATCTGGAATATTGTGTCCAGTTCTGGGCCCCTCAGTTCAAGAGGGACAGGGAACTGCTGGAAAGAGTCCAGCGCAGAGCCACAAAGATGGCTAAGGGAATGGAGCATCTCCCTTAAGAGGAAAGGCTGAGGGAGCTGGGTCTCTTCAGCTTGGAAAAGAGGAGACTGAGGGGTGACCTTATTAATGTTTATAAATATGTAAAGGGTGAGTGTCAGGAGGATGGAGCCAGGCTCTTCTCTGTGACATCCAGTGATAGGACAAGGGGCAATGGGTTCAAGCTGGAACATTGGAGGTTCCACTTGAATATGAGAAAAAACTTCTTCACGATGACGGTGACAGAGCACTGGAACAGGCTGCCCAGAAAGGGAGATATTCAAAGCCCGCCTGGATGCGTTCCTGTGTGATCTGATCTAGGTGTTCCTGCTCCGGCAGGAGGATTGGACTAGATGATCTTTTTAGGTCCCTTCCAATCCCTAACATTCTGTGATTCTGTGATCATTTGGGAGACTCTGCAGTACCTCCCTCTGAAGGTTCAGTTCAGCTCAGCTCAGTGCAGAGTCTTAGGCAGAGCTGTGATGGGTGTACAGTCCTGACTCTGGAACTTGACATAGGCCATCTTGAGTTTCTTTAGTATTTCTATGCATGGTCTAAAACTCCAGCACTCCCACTCATCTGGAAATTGCCCAGTAAACAGGGGGAACTGAAGCAGAAAGTCTTGATCCTGGCTGTCATGGGTAAGGACTGAGCAGGCCCGCCACTGTGCCCCACATGGTTGCTCCCTTCCTCCCTTCTTCCCCCTCCTGGTAAGATGGGGGAAAGAATGAAAAAAAAAAAAAAGAAGGAACCTCGTGAGTTGAGTGAGTTAACGACAGA
>WKFP01015020.1:1557454-1577499 GCA_011057875.1 Pterocles orientalis
AGACAGTCCGGCTTCTAGCTTGGGATTTGCTTTTAGGTTAAGACTGAGAAGCAGACTGACCAATTATTCCATCCCATGCACGTCATACCCAGTATATAGGTGAGGACCATGCCGGGAAATCTCTCTCTCTCTCTCCCTTGGGCTCTGGATCATCTTGCTTCAGGTCCCTGCATTCGCTCTCACAAGGCCTTTTCTCCCCCCCCACAGACGCCGTTAGCTCTTGGCCCGGGATGCTCGTTATCTCCGTTCCGTGAGTTTTGGGATCCTCCCTCTCCAGGGGGATCATTAGCTGTTTTTTCCCCTGCTTCAGTCAGCTCTCGGCTTGGGACACTTGGGCTGTTATCTCCGTTCCGTGAAGTGCCTCCAGGAGCGGTGCACCTCCCTCTCCCCCGTTTGTGGGAATCGTGAGTGCAGCGTCTGGGGATCATTAGCTGGCAACAGACTGAGGCTTTGGTGGGGGCAGTATCATTGTGTATCACCGATTCCCTTCCTCCTCTGGGGTCGTTGGCCAGGAGTGGGCTGGGCCTTTGGTCATCAGGTAGGGAGGGGCAGTACCACTGTGTATCACATTGCATATTTGTATATAGTATCATTTCCAATATTATTGTAGTTTAGTTATTAAGTTGTCCTTATCTCAACCCACGAGTCCTCTTTGCCATTTACCTCTTTAAATCTCTTCCCTATCATTGGGTGGGGGCAGGGACTGTGTGAGCGGGTGTGTGTGGTTTGGCCCCCAGCCAAGGGTAAACCCATCACAAGCATAAATAAAACAAAGGCTAAATCTGAGCACAGGGTTCTGGATGGAGAGGCACTCAACCTCCAGGGAAGAGGAAGAAATAGACAGTCTGCCTTCCCAAGGAACCTTCCCTCCTTTCCTCAACTGAATAGGAAGCCTTGTACTTGAGAAAGTTGGAACATAAACCTAATCAGATTTCAGTAACTTCTAGGATATTGTGATGTTTTGGTAAGGTTAGGGTTTGAGCCCTCTACTCTGTTCTTTTGAGACCCCACCTGAATACAGTGTTCAGCTGTGGGGCCCCCAACATAAAAAAGACATGGACCTGTTGGAGAGAGTCCAGAGGAGAGCCACGAAATTGGTCAGAGGGCTGGAGCACCTCCCCTATGAGGACAGGCTGAGAGAGTTGGGATTGTTCAGCCTGGAGAAAAGGCGGCTCCAGGGAGACCTAACAGCAGCCTACCAGTACCTGAAGGGGGCCTACAGGAGAGATGGGGAGGCACTCTTTATCAGGGAGTGCAGTGAGAGAACAAGGGGTAACGGGTATAAGCTAAAAGAGGGTAAATTTAGACTAGACATTAGGAAGAAATTTTTCACTGTGAGGGTGGTGAGACACTGGAACAGGTTGCCCAGAAAAGCTGTGGATGCCCCATTCCTGGAGGTGTTCAAGGCCAGGCTGGATGAGGCTTTGAGCAACCTGGTCTAGTGGAGGGTGTCCCTGCCCATGTCAGGGGGGTTGGAACTTGATGATCTTTAAGGTCCTTTCCAACCCTAACCATTTGATGATTCTATGATTCTGTGAGGTGTATTTTGTTGTCTTCTCCGCAGTTCATAGTATTGTAATGTTAATGACAACTGTAGGTTTGACAGCTATAGTTCTTGCTGTACCCCATAGGAACTAGTATAAGCCACTAATAGCAAAAAGAATGTTTTAAGCATCACTGTTCATGCACTCCTAATTGGATCTATCCTAATTGTATGTATCTCTTATTGTTCAATATGCGCTGTTCCACCATTCTTCCACTAGCTTTAAAGAGTACTTTTCTTTCCTGTTAGGAAAGAGCATGCCTAACCAGAACTGAAACTCTTAGATACATGACAGAGGTCTAACCTGGCCTATGTAACTCATAGCTTGTTTAGTGATAAAGTAGGGCACAGGTAAAGAGAGAAGAAAATTAGGCAACAGATCGAATAAAGGTCTGAAAAAAATTCCTGTGAAAAATTCCCATGCTCTTTTTTGGATTTTTATCAGACCCTAGAAAAAACATGTGGTGATGAAAACATGTTTGACATAACTGACTTCTAAGAGGCGGAAAAATTCAGAACATTTTATGTTGTCCTTTGTTACGCTAATTTCTGCAGGATATCTGCATGAGCAAGTTGGTGATCACATCCTCCTAGGACTTGTGTGCAAAAGGACCCTAGGAATGGTCTGAGTGACCTAAGCTGGGCAAATTACTACAGCCAGCATTGACAGTAATGGAATAGACAAGAGGCTTACTCTGGTAAAATGAAAGAAATTCATACCTTTAGTATCCAGTTTGATGTTCTTGATTATTTCTACATCATGAGTGTTTAGATTTAACATGTATGTCACACTTTTCAAAAAATGAAATAATTTATTCTATAAATGCAAGAGATATTAGACAAAATTATGATAATGCCATTCATAAAAACAAGAAAATAATTGTAGTCCTCTGTTCAAAGTCAGAGTTTAAATTTTTATGTTACCCATAGTAAATTCAGTGTGAGAAATACTACAAGTACTGTTAGCAAGAATATATTTTAAAGAAAACTATAGCTAAATCCTTCTTGTTTTCATTTCATTATTCAGTGGACAAGATCAAACAGGAGGCAAGTCGCAGTTTTCTATGTTCAGTGGATCAGCTACTCAAACACCTCTATTATTCAGTTCAGAACTATGAAATCTGATGGAAAGTTACACTTCTCTTTCATGTCTCAGTCTGTGGAAGTCCAGCATATTTAGAAATTATTCAACAGACCTTTCTTTATTATCTGCTCTCTTAGTAAGTGGTACTTGATAACAGAACAAAAAGAAAAACAGATGGGCAACATAAAGCTCAAGCTAGAAAACATACAACAGTAACACAGGTCAATGCAGTGTGCTAAGATATTATTTATCATGTTATAAAGTTAGAGCACCTAGGTAACATCCAGAAGTCTCAATTGCAAAACAGTGTCATTCCTGCTGAGCTTTTGAAACACAGCTTAGTTTTCAGTACTCAGAGGTACAAAATTTTTATATCTATAGTGAATTATTCTGCTACAGTGGAGGTACAAGCATACTGGACTGTGGTTAGTCTCTGAACACAAATGTGATATAGTCCTGTTTCTGTAGCCTCTCCAAACCTTAAATACTAGTACATTCTTTTTTACTATATCCATCTTATCAAATGACACTCTTGCTGATTCAAAATTCCAACATTTCAGAAACATAGTTATGTTAATGCATACCTCCTTAGAAATTTTCTTAGGCATTGAGTAAATAGATAAATAAGTTTGCTCTTAAGAGAACGATTTTTATCAAAGTAATCTCACCACCTGTTTAGTTTCATCAGATAGTATGATGGAACTGTCATGCTCCCAGAATGAATGTTGCAAAACAAATGAAAAAAATGAAGGAAATTTATCAATATCCTATCAGTCTCACCTTTTCCCTTCTGTCAACTCATTTTTACTGCTGGTGAAAAGTGGAAAGAATATTGAAGAATCATATTCTTCTTCCCACAGAGGTTCATCTTCCACTGCCACTTGGATAATACACTTCAGTCTAAGAAATGCTTGCCTACTCTCTAGTAGGTTTTACCAGCAGACACAGTGAAGCCGGTATGGTTCTTCTGATAGACTGTAATCAGAGCTGGCTGCCTTTCCCAGATTCATCAAGTCCTGGTAGAAAAAGACTATAGCAAAAGACATGGTTTTGGGCTCAGGCCTCCTTCTGTCTTGTAGGACAGCACGTGATACAGTACCCTGTGGATTCTCTTTTCTCTGTATTTTATAGTTGGTGTAATGTACAGTGCAGCTTCACAAAATCTGTCAGAGTACTTGGGCAAAATCCCAAGAAATCCCTTTTCCCATTCTTTTTAGTGCCATTCATCTTTCTTAGCATGTCTTGCTGCTAGTAAGAGGAATGCTGTATTGATAGTGGAACTATCTCACACACACCAAGAAGGCGAGAGGTACTTCTCTATTTGCACAATGACAGCATCAGGAAAGACAATCAGCATTTTCTGAGTAAGATTTAACTATCACCTGACCCAGCACAGGTTGTGGCATGTATCTTTGGAAGATGGAAAGTTAAAAATGCCTTATGCGTATGACAGTTATTATTACAGAAAATATCCCTCATGCTATTGCAGCATGATTGCGTTTCATAACATTTGTGATGCCCAGAGGACATTCTAGCTCCAAGGCTGATGGTAAGGTGCTCAATTTGCCTGCTGACTTCAAGCAATCTGAGATACGCCAATGTTTTGCTGTGTGGCCAAGGTAACCTTTAAAAGGATGGTTTGACAGGACGTCAAATTGTACAATGTGAAAAGGAATAATTGCTTTGGAAAATTTTGACATCTGTGTGTGTCTCAGGACAAGGAAAATACATATTTTTTTTTCTTGAACTAGAATTGTCCAGAAAATATTAGTTAAAAAGTGGAAAAATTAATATGCAAGATTCTCAATGTACTCAACAGATGTTAAAAGATCATAACCAAGGCATGGGCTGTCATAGCAATTGCTCTGACTACGCTAGTACAAGGACTGGAAGTAAAGACTGTAATCACAAAAGATCAAGGTCAAGAAATAAAAGCCAAGCCAAACGCAAGGCAGGCACATGCCCAGCACCCAGTTTAGCTGCCAGTAATTCTACCAGTTTAATATTGCAGGGCAGGTCCTGAGACAGTGTGTGAGACAGACGTGAGAAAAGCTGAAGGCAGACCTGTGCAGCAGTCAAGACTGGTCAGCTGAGAGCCCAAACAGGGCTCCAGCAAAGGGGCTGCTGCATGTATGTTCATGGTGCAAAGCAGCACACTGAGTAATACAGCAGCAGTGGCACTACCATGGATACCTATCCATCATTTAGGCTTAATGGCCAGCCTTTATTTCTTACACAATTTGGTCAGGTTATCAAGATGTAGGAGACTGGCTTCTGCCAGAATGCTCTCTGCTGTCTAATAGTCCATGCAGAGCATAATTGCAACTGACAGTAAGTTTATTCATGGCAGTTCTTATTATTGTCTGCCAGAGTTAGATGATAGGTATACTTCTAGGAAGACTGAAAAGTTGATGAAGGGCTTTACATTACCTGGACAGAAGTAACTTTTTTCTATATCATCAAGTGGCTGCTGTGCTGTAAGCCTGCTGATACTTCGATCAATAGTGCACTCTTGACACTTAAGTCTTTTGTGCTGAAAGATGCAAGATTTCTTTGAGTACTAAAGACCAGTCTTTCCTACCGAGTTTTACAGTGTAACATAACATAACTACTTAGCAAACATCTCTGCAAAATACGTCTCATTTTTGACTGTTATCAAGCACCATGTTATAACGAAAATAAATTCCAAGTTCAAACAAGAAAGTATATACAGCTATCATTTTGAGAAGAAGGTGGAAAAACTATTTCAGAGAAAATAAGCTGTCTATATTCATGAAGCAGCCACTTCTGCATCATATCTACTCAAATTTCTATTTACTGTATCCAGAGATGTTTCCAAGCATTTGACTCTTGCTGTAAACATCATTTGCATTTACAGCTGTAATGTTCTCTCCCACAGGCACCATTTTAAGGACATGTCTCAGTCCAGATCAGACCACTGGCCGTCATTACTAGTAGGAAGGTAACAGGATTCCAATTTAACGTCAGTGATGAATACCTAAAAAAGCATATCTCAACAGAAATTGTACAGGCTTGTATTTTTTCTCCTTTTCCTCGGTAAATCTGTTGCATTTCATTTCTCTTTACCTGGCATACACAGTGTCCTGCTGTACTCTGGGTTTCCCTGACTCCCAACCCAACAAAAAATCCACACTATTGCTAATCCAATATGTGTATATCAATATTTTAAGGAAATAGATGATTTTTCCTAAAGCACACAACAGCATAAATGTGAGGTGGAGTAGGCATCATTCCCAGAAACCTGTGCTGGGATTTGACAGCCAGGCTTTCAAAAACGCTTTGCCCTATGAAGCAGAACTAAAATATTGGACCAGTGAATCTCCTTCTGCAGGAATAGCTGCACTGTTAGCTTTCTGAGGACAACTGTTTAAACTGTGATATCATTCTTTGTCTGCTTAGGCACTCCATAAATCCAAATATACTAACAGAGCTCTTATTTTGTTCAAGGAACAGGTCTGTAGTCACGCATAAATGCATGAGAATTATTTAGAGAATTGTATGCATACAGACAGATTGTGCTAAGAGAAGCCAAGTGTCACTGATAAATCTACATAGTAATGACCAGGCCAATGGTAACACTAGGAAATATCGTTTGGATTTCATAATCTTTCATTCTGCTGAGACTTTGACCAAGTATGCCAGCTGTAATGGGTAAACAGTTTGTTTTGGTTTGTTTTGTTTTAATCAGATAAACTGCAAGATTACGTATTTAAAATTATTCACTGCAAAAATGTAACTTAACTGTGACATTTACTCTTACTGAGCAAAGATGGATCCAGACTGTGATACACTAGAAAACCCATACAGTAATAACAAAATAATTATTTTTTAAAAATACTGACAATCTGCTTATCTATTCAGACTTTGTTTTTCAGCTTGTTGATATTCCCTAATGTATCTTCCTTCTGCTACACTTGCCATTATCAACATACGTAATTGTAAAGCTATTCTAAACTGTATTTGAATGCAGAACTTTCTAATTGTCATAGAGTTATTGCAGTATACATTGTTTTGCTGACTGTATCTTATCTTTGCTAACACATATTTAAATATTTCTAGATGCATGTGAAATTCTGTGGGTAATTGAAGAATAATTTTATTTTACAAGACTAAAAATACATATTTTCCTGAACTGTTGCTCAATGAAAAATAACCTTTCAGTTAGAAAATAGTACAAGAGTAACATAACCTTTGCTTTGTGACGTGATTTTGAATCACATCAAAGCCTTCCATTATAAAAAAGAAATCAAGAAGAGAAGATGATGGAATCTACTAGCTTCTATTTATTTACAAGGAATGCACAGTAATTTTTCAAAACTGGGGAGTAATCAAACGACTGAAAGTTGTTTTGGTCAGAGCTCTATTCCATCTGTAGTCAAATCTGGCTGAAAGGTTTTAACTTCTAATTTTTTTTCTTCCTTCAAAGAAAGACTATATCTTGGTGACTGTTTATTCATTTGGGTACTAAAAGGACCCTAAGTAAGGCAGAATGAGGCTCTGCCTGGATTTGTAGATGTCACTTCAGGCTGTGTTTTGGCCTGTTATTATTTTTTAACTATTTATTTCTTTTTACAGAAAGAATCTAATAGCTTATTTCATTCAACAAATTAAAGGTGACTGCTCCATGCACCATATTCTGTTAAGGTGTTAAGTCCCTGACAACAGGTAGCATTAATACAATATCAGAATTTTACTCTTTTATTGCCAGATCAGTCTGAAAACAGTGACAAAAGTTTTCCTAAGATTTGTCAGATTTGTCCCTTTTTATTGCAAGTTGGACTGTTTAGAACAAATATTGTACATATCTTCCCAGACACCTGGCCTGGGGTCAAGGTTAGGAACTGCCCCTTCAACTGCTGGGTGAAAAGAGAAATAATCTCTTTCTGTTTTCTGTTCCTTCTACCAGAATCTTGTGGTTTTCAAATGTGTTTTCATGAATTTATAGCATTCCAGAACTCAACCTTTAAGACAGATTAACAAGTTTCTTTCAGTTTCACTAAGTTCTATAATTTTTGGATAGTTAGGCAGACGATTTCTAAACTGCATAAATGCAAATGTTCTCACCAACAAGGAAGGGCTGGTGGGGAATGTGGAACTTAAGGGCAGCCTGGGATGCAGCGACCATGAGATGGTGGAGTTCAAGATCTTCAGGGCAGTGAGGAGGGCACACAGCAAACTCACTGCCTGGAATTCAGGAGAGCAGACTTTGGCATCTTCAGGGATCTGCTCGGAAGAGTCCCATGGGATAAAGCCCTGGAGGTAAGAGGGGCCCAAGAAAGCTGGCTAATATTCAAGGATCACTTCCTCCAAACTCAGGGGCGATGCATCCCAACAAAGAGGAAGTCAGGCAAAAATGCCAGGAGGCCTGCATGGATGAACAAGGAATTCCTGAGCAAACTCAAACAAAAAAAGGAAGCCTACAGAGGGTGGAAGCAAGGACAGGTAGCCTGGGAGGAACACAGAGAAACTGTCCGTGAAGCCAGAGATCAGGTTAGGAAAGCTAAAGCCCTAACAGAATTAAATATGGCCAAGGACATTAAGGGTACCAGGAAGAACTTCTATAGGTATGTCAGCGATAAAAGGAGGACTAGGGAAAATGTGGGCCCCCTCCGGAAACAAGTGGGAGAGCTAGTGACCAAGGATGTAGAGAAGGCTGAGGTACTTAACGAGTTTTTTACCTCAGTCTTCACTGGCAAGAACTCAAGCCACACTGCCCAAGTTGCAGAAGGCAAAGGCAGCGCCTGAGGGAAGGAAGAACCACCTGCTGTAGGAGAAGATTGGGTTCAAGACCATTTAAAGAACCTGAAGGTGCGCATGTCCATGGGACCTGATGAGATACATCTGCAGGTCCTGAGGGAACAGGCAGATGAAGTTGCCAAACCGCTATCCATCATATTCGAGAAGTCGTGGCACTCTGATGAAGTTCCTGCAGACTGGAAAAGGGGAAACATAACCCCTATTTTTAAAAAAGGAAATAAGGAAGACTCAGGAAAGTACAGGCTGGTCAGTCTCACCTCTGTGCCTGGCAAGATCATGGAGCAAATCCTCCTGGAATCTATGCTAAGGTACATGGAAAATAAGATTGGTGACAACCAACACAGATTTACCAACGGAAAATCATGCCTGACAAATTTGGTGGCCTTCTACAACAGGGCCACAACGCTGGTGGACAAAGGAAGGGCTTGTCTCTAAGTTGGTGGGACATGGATTTGACGGAAGGACCACTCACTGGATAAGGAACTGGCTAGACGGCCGCACTCAAAGAGTTGTGGTCAATGGCTCAATGTCCAAGTGGAGACCAGTGACAAGTGGTGTTCCGCAGGGGTCAGTACTGGGACCAGTGTTGTTTAATATCTTTGTCAGAGACATGGACAGTGGTATCAAGTGCATCCTCAGCAAGTTTGCTGATGACACCAAGCTGTGTGGTGTGGTGTGGTGTGGTGTGGTGTGGTGTGGTGTGGTGTGGTGTGGTGTGGTGTGGTGTGGTGTGGTGGGTACGCTGGAGGGAAGGAATGCCACCCAGTGAGACCTTGACAGGTTTGAGAGGTGGGCCAATGCAAACCTCATTGAATTCAACAAGGCCAAGTGCAAGGTCCTGCACGTGGGTTGAGGCAATCCCAAGCACAAATACAGGCTGGGCAGAGAATGGATGGAGAGCAGCCCTGAGGAGAAGGACTTGGGGGTGTTGGTGGATGAGAAGGTGAACATGAGCCGGCAATGTGCACTTGCAGCCCAGAAAGCCAACCGAGTCCTGGGCTGCATCAAGAGAAGCATTAGTAGCAGGTCGAAGAAGGTGATTCTTCCCCTCTACTCTGCTCTTTTGAGACCCCACCTGGAATACTGTGTTCAGCTGTGGGGCCCCCAACATAAAAAAGACATGGACCTGTTGGAAAGAGTCCAGAGGAGAGCCACGAAATTGGTCAGAGGGCTGGAGCACCTCCCCTATGAGGACAGGCTGAGAGAGTTGGGGTTGTTCAGCCTGGAGAAAAGGCGGCTCCAGGGAGACCTAATAGCAGCCTACCAGTACCTGAAGGGGGCCTACAGGAGAGATGGGGAAACACTATTTATCAGCGCCTGTAGTGAGAGGACAAGGGGTAGCGGTTATAAGCTGAAAGAGGGTAGATTTAGACTAGATATTAGGAAGAAATTTTTCACTGTGAGGGTAGTGAGGCACTGGAACAGGTTGCCCAGGGAAGCTGTGGATGCCCCATCTTGGAGGTGTTCAAGGCCAGGCTGGATGAGACTTTGAGCAACTTGGTCTAGTGGAGGGTGTCCCTGCCCATGTCAGGGGGGTTGGAACTCGATGATCTTTAAGGTCCTTTCCAACCCTAACCATTTGATGATTCTACGATTCTATGATTCTATGAATAATGCAGTGTGATCAGAAGAATTTTGTTGTCTAACATGATACTCAAGCTTCCTTCAGCTTATTCTAGATGCTCTCCAATATATTGTATTTCTTTCAAAGAAATAATAAAAATCTAGAAATATATATGCTATGTTCATCCATTATATGCTATGTTCATCCATTATGACAGTTTGAATTCAAAATTCATATTGTTATCTTCTTTGGCTCTGGAATATTTGTCCAAAAGACTTAAGCTGCCTATAGAGCATCTTAGTTCTGCAGAGGCAGGATACATCAGAAGACCAGAATTACTGACAGCTTTTCTTTAGTTCCCAGTAACTACAGAAATCTAGGACTCAGTAATGAATTTCAGTCTTGCATGTTTGACTCTTACACACAATCCAGACACACCCAAAATTAAAATCACTGCATCCTTGGGTTAGAACTGTAAGTGAATCTATCTTTATTTGCTAGTTAAACTGCTTTACAATTAAAGGTGTGTAAAGGACTACTCATGCAGTTTTACAGAAAATTGCTGCTGCCTGTCAAGGCCTTGTGACATCTCAAAGCATTTTGGTTGTAGACTCTTAGTCCTACCCCTTGCTGATAAGAAGAAGTGAAGAATGCACCGAAGGCTTTACCCCCATCACTAGCAAAGGACTTACTCTTACTCTTACAACAAAGCAGCAAACCTTTGCTGAATAAGGTCACCGCCTCCAGCTCAAAGGTGCCAACAAGGCCAAAGTTAATCCAATACAGGGTCCGCCCAACCACTAGCTCAATTGTTTGAAAGGGTTAATGCTACCCTTCCCCCTCTTACACATGCGCAGAAGGATGGTTCTCCCCATGCTAATTAAGGACACACCCCTCTCGCTTCCTGTGCTAGTTGGGTAGACATCTCCATCCCTTCCTATGCTAATTGAAGAAAGTTAGGTGGAAACCTGATAACTTTTGTCTATAAAAGGCAAATAAACAGAGAAGACAGGCTTGTGCCCGACATCTGAGGACTCCAGAGATGCTGACAGACTGATCGAGCAACCCGTGCCCCCGAAGATCCTGACACTCATCTCCAACGATCCAAAGAGTGGTGAAAACTTTTCTCTCTCTTCTCTCCTTTTCCTTTCTTTTTCTCTTCAAGCATCTCTTGATCTCTCTCTTTCTGGCACATATGGCAACACCTTATGTTTTATGTCAGCTCCTTTTGGGGCTTGTTTAGCAGGTTTTCCGTAGGTTGATTATTTTAGTACTGAAAAGTGATTGCAAGTTTTATGAGCAGTTGTGGGTTAAGTCATTACAAGTTTTACGAGCAGTTGTGGGTTTCTTAGTACTGTTGGAAATTATGCTGTTGTTATCACATTGCTGTAAGATTTGGTGTTGTTGGCAGGTGGTAGTGTTGTCACGAATTGTCTTTACCAAGTAATTTGTTTTTCTTTTATAACTGTGTTACATTTCACATTTTATACCCTACATTTCCCTACATTTCCCTTTCCCCCTAAACAATTATATAAAATAAAGTTATAAGCCAGTATTCAATTCTTTGGTGTCATCTCACCTTAATTTGCCCCGAGGGAATATACAGAACCTCCATGAACCCGACTCATCCCACCCAGGGTGGTTTTATGAGCTGGGTCACGACAAAGTGTTTAACATTCAGCTTAAACCAATATAAACCATGTTCTCTTGCTTATGACAGCACAAGTATTTTTGCAATCAAAGGGACAGTTGGATTCAGCAACCCAGCTGGCTCAAAACAAATTATTTTTTGTTTCCTTACGTATGAGCTTCCTTGGTTGCCTGACCACGCACCATCACGATCTCTAATGCTGCAGCACAAGACAGGTGATATGAATTCAGGAATGGGGCAAACAGTAAGACTGACTCTGTTAGCATTAGTGACAACTTAGGTAAACTTAACTGTACTGTTAAAGGCCTGACTTCCCACCCTGTGTGAGCTGTGATTCAGCAAATGCTAATTATGAGTCTTTTTAAATTATGTAAAAGTAGAAAGACTAGCCCTTAAACATCGGCTAACATATTGGTTAGCATTAGCACTGGTAGAAATAAAATACAAAAATAGAAAACAAGATTTCTTAAAAAACAGGGGAAGAGAATTATTCTATCAAGAAACATATTATCTAGCCAAAGATTTGCTGCCTCAGCTTAACTGTGAAATCAATTCTGGAATAAAGCTATACTTCTCATATAATAAACTTTTTTTGAGGCAGTATCCCTAACAACTTTTCTGTGATGACAATAGAAAGAGAGGTTCTTCCTGCTAGGTGATAAGAACTTCAAAACCACTAATTCATTATCATTCCAGATTCACCACTCTCTTTCGTCCTAAATTTAGAAAAGATTCAGCAAATGCCACAACTCACCACCTGGAAGACTACTGATATATTATTAAGTAACTGATAGTGTCAGATGTTTATGATTTCTAAAAATAGAAACTAATGTCACTTGATTTTCTAACTACAGAGCAGTTTTCAAATGTTTACTTTCTAGTTTAGTGCTTATATAACCGAAGTGACAGTTTAAGTCTACTTTAAATCCTAGTAAAAATCTTGATTTAAAAGCAAAGTTAAATTCCAAGATTACCTCTAATTCTATGTACTATAAAATATTCACATTAATAAGTGAATAGGCTGCTATTTAATTTATATCTAATAAAGCACGCTAAGAAGAGAAAAAATTGTTAATGATTTATATTGTCATTATGATTTAGAAAATCATATTGTCAGATATTTTCATCAAGTTATGTGTCACTTTCCTGGCATCAAAGACTTTCATCAATGTCAAAGAGATGGGAGTTTTTAGTCTGCAAGGCGCGTAAGATAGAAAACACTAGCCATGTTCATAATACGTATCATTTTGGTGTAACAGGAAGCACAAAAATACTCCATTCAGCCTGAGTTTTTTTGCTGTACAATTTAAATGCATAGGTGTGAATATTCTCTTAGTGGTTATCTGCAATTCTATCATAAACCATCAATCCCTTCCAAAGTAGTCTAATTTAAGCTTTTAAGTGTTGTAAAACCTGTCGAAGGTACATTTTTTCACTACTGGCATATAGTTAAACTTCTTATCCGGTTGATACACACCAAAATAAAGCTTCATCAGAAGGGCAGCAAGGGTTTTGTAGGTTTCCTGAAAGCACAGCAGGCATGAACCAGTAGAGCCACTGCACCAACCAGGATTTTCAAGTACCTGTCTGATATGAAGTCTTGTTTGCCAGTATTCACTGAGCAGAATCTTCAAGACCATTACCATACAAGACATACTTTTGTACGAGCATACTGTCATTAAAGCACTGAACAAGCTCTTCATAAAAAGTGTTGTGTTTTTTTTTTTTTTTTATTTCATGGAAAAGTTCTGAGCCCATGCTTGACAATCTTAAATTTCTGTCACTAAGTGGTCCCATCTTGGATCTGATCTATATGTATGCATGGTCATACGCTCCTTTTCAGTTGTTACACTATTCTAAAGGACAAACTTTTGTATCTCCATTTTCTCTGTCCTTTGAGCAATCTTCACAATTTCTGCTATTGCCTCCTAGCAATAAAATGAACAAGGTTATTAAACACAAAATCGGCATAAACTCTTCAACACAGATTTCCCTTCTGAAAAGCAGATCTTGGTCCTAATAATTATGAAGGCCAAGATTCATACCTGCAGCATGTGATTTCAATTAAGTGACATTTGTTGGCTTGACTAGTTTCCTTCTATGATGATAAGCATGAGCAGTCAAAATAATCCAGCTCTTACAAATGCAAGAATGATACAGTGAATTTCTGTAGGCAGATCAGACACCTGTATTACTTGTCATCACCACAGAGTGACAACTGAGTGCTCTATCTTGCTGACATTGGCAATGTGGTCATGGAACAGACATGGTCATGTTGACAAGCATGTGATTGCTTGAGATGCAGTTAGCACACTGTGAAGAAAAAGCTACAGAAGTCTATCCTCTCCCTGGTGCCTCCAGCAGAGAGGAGACTGGGAGACAATTTCCTCCCCATAATTCACACATTTCTCCTCACAGCAGAAAGAAAGAGATGAAAGAGCTAAGGAGCTAATTAGTAATTGACTGAAGAAATGCAACATCACCAACAGAAAAGCCAAGACACAATGTCAGGATATTATCATAACTACTTAGCAATTCCTGTTTAATGCCATTTGATAATGAATGGTCTGAGGACCACTGGAGTTGAGGATAGTTGCAGTACTTGACACCACACATTTCTACTAGGACTTGTTTCCAGCACTGTGGTAGTGGAGAGCACTACACTTATTATTAAATTTTTGCATGATAGAGAACAAAATTTTCTCAAAAATATCAGTATGGTTTGTTATTAATGAGGAAAATTAAAAATCTGTAACAGTAAGGCTCAGTGTCCTCTCTCTTTTATAACTTTTAAAAGCATTAGTAAACATCATTCAAATATTACAGAAAAACAACAATAACAAAGACATTATGGCCTTCAAGAATTAATAAAAATGGGCAATTGTTATGGTTTTGTGTGTGGGGTTTTGTCTGGTAGCAGGGAGGGGCATAATGGCTCCTTAAGCAACTGCTAAGAGTTCCCTAGCTTCCAGTCTGCTGCTGGTGGCACGGGAGGGGTTACAGTAGTGGCTCCTCTTTTAAATGACTCTTAACGAGTCACCCCCCCTCCAAGCATTTGGTAAAAGGCGGGCAGTGGGGGAAGGGACACCACCATCATATGGCCTTTTTGTAAGAAACTGCTTGAAGTAACTGTCCCAGCTCAGGATGCACCTGCCCCAGGCCAGGGCTGAGCCAATTGGTGCCTCTGCAAATAACATATTTAAGAGGGGGCACAGAACAATGTGTTGGCAGGGCATGGCTCGGGCTGGTCTGGCCGTCCAGCCGCCTGCCCGGCTTCTGTGAAACGACCCGCCGTAGCCCAAGCCTCTGCCATGGCTCGCCCGGGAGTCCGTTTTCCCAGGAGCCGATGAAGACCTGTGGCGAAGAGAAGAAAGATGCTGAAAGAGGTGGGCATGCAGGTACTGAGTTGGAACCATGGAAGAGAATGCTCTCAGCATTTCCCCTGCCACGTGGTGAAGAGCTGTGGAGGACCCAACGCAGGAACTACTGTAGCCCCATTTGGAACTGAGAAGCAGCCGTGGAGGACCCCATGCTGGAACTAGAAGCCCCATGCCGGGAGCTGGCAGTCGTTGGGGGACTGTAGCCCTTTTTGGAAAAGGACTCACGTCGGAGAAGTTCTAGAGAAGGACTCTCAACATAAGGAAGGGACCCCACGTGACAGCCGGGAGAGACTGTGAGGAGGAAAGAGCAGCAGGCTGACTGCAGCCCCCATTCCCTGCCCCCCCTGCACTGCTGGGTGGGGGAGAAGGTACAGAACAAAGACTTCGGGCTTTGGGAATAAGGGAGGAGTGGGGGAGAAGTGTCTTTTTGTAAGATGTGGTTTCTCTCTTTCAATATCCTGCTTCTTGTTGTAAATAGTTAATAAATTCAAATTTTTTTTTCTTGTTCTTCACAAGTCGTGTCAGTTTCTTGCCCATGACCCTAAGTGGTGAGTGAAACCCTCCCTGTCCCTGCCTCAGCCCACCAGGTGTTTAGCAAAGAACTGTCCCTGTGGTTTTATAAACCACGATAGCAATCAAGTAGAAGACAGACATCTGATTAATGCCCTTCTGATGGAGAAGTTTCACAGTCAGCTTAACTCCTATTAGAGATATAACATTTCCCAAGGGAAAAGTAGGCTAACAAATGCCACCACTGTGGAAAATGGTGCTTGTCCTTTACTAAATCACAGCAAATCAAAAAAGAAGGATCAAAATTATAGGAAACTAAGCCTTATTTGTTCTGCTGCCAATAGAACAGCCTCTCTTTTTCCTTCTGCCTTTCCCTTTTTGCTTTCAAACTAACATTCTAAAATGCTGTAACTGTAGGATACCATGTTACAAAATTCTTCCTTCATGCGTCTCCCAGAGGAATTGTCGGGCCATCCTCACCAGAACTGTATAGAATACAGCATGCTGTGCGCTAAAATCTTTTTTTCTGTTTTTCTTTCTAAATTGTGATATGAAGTAGTGGAATAATGCAACCAAGTATTGTGCCTCCCTGCAATGTAGATTATGTATTTCAACAGACAAACAAACTTGTTACAATGTTACAGCATGTACAAAAGTATCTTTGTTTTGTTTTGAAGTTAACACATCCTACAGAGTTCTTGCACAGGGGTATTGCTTCCTAGTAGCCCTTAGTAGGCTGTTTATCTCCTTGCTGACAGAAATGGATATGCAGCAAATCAGTCTAAACACAAAAACGGGCTGGTGGGAGGAAGTTGCAAGGTACTTGACAAGGCAATGGGCATTCTTTCTGTTTTCCGACATAAAACAACATTCTCATCTTGTGAATGTTCATTTTTTTCTACATTATTTTTCTTTAACTGTCCACTGCTTTATACTGCACACACCAATGCACATACACATTTCCTGCATAAGTTTCTGTTGAAATCTCAACCAGCTAAGCAATGTTACGGCTGCCACTACCTCCTTCAACCCCAAACAGCCCAGAGCAGCAGCCAGGGACCACAGAAAGCACTCACCTTCCATAGGGGGTTCTGGGGCAGGTGGAGACATGCTGTCCATCTTTTTTGGTTAGTGTAATACTGTTAGCTTTGGTCAGTTAGAATTAATCTTTAGCACATTTGTGAGATACACCTGTGGGCAGCACAAAAGGCAGCTATTTTAGGGTTTTTTTAAGGAACACTTAGCAAGGAAAAAAGGAATAGTTTCCTCTGAAGAAATGTAACTACTGATATCTCTATTCCTGTTATGCTTGTCACTTCTTGTCCATTTTTGTTTGTCTTTGGAGAAGACAAAGACTTTTTAGACTTGGTCTGCCTACACCATTTTTTTTGTTGCTTTGTACAGAGCCTCACACTTTAAGGACAATTTTTCACAACCTTCTTGTCTACAGTCAACTGCATCAACCAAGACAAAAAGGTACTTCTCAAAAGGTGAAGCTGATTTGTAACATTCTTTTGACAATGTTCTTTTCAGTTGAATTGAAAAGAGATCAAAGTAAAAAATAAGAACCATAGTATCACCTGAAAACACATCATACTTTGTTCCTGAAATTTTGAAGCTTTATTTCCAATAGGTAGTAAACAACAACAGATACATGCAAATTTTGTTTCATATTGTCAACATTATTCCAAGAAAAGGAAATTTGTAAATATATGCTGTGATTCAATTAGTTTGTGTACAAAATGTTAGAAACATCTGACACATTCTTAGGGATGCTTGCATTTGAAGTTACAGTGAATTAACTCTTTAAATAAAGATCTAGAATTTCAGTAGAAATTAACAGTTATTTTCTATCAAGGTAGGTCATGAAATAACACATTCCCATATACTCGCATACACTCCAGTGCATTGCTCCAAAACATAGCAAAATATTCACTACTAAATGTTCTGTACCATCCTGGCTACTTAGGCCATTATGCATAAAATTAGAGACAGCTGTGGATGTGCTCAGCTTCTTCCTTATATCATGATGATACACTTACAATATCCTGACCAAAATAATTTGTTTCTAAGAACTAAATGTTAGTTGCATAATATATATAGAACTATTTTAGTTACAGGAGTTATACATATGTTAAAATAGACACATTATCTCTTAATCTCATAATTTAATATTAATTGACCTGGTGTGGAAACAAACTTTTGTCAGTAAATACTTTCAGAGATTTTTTTTTTTTGCAATGCTTCTGACAAGAAGAATTTAATCTTTGTCCACTCTTACGAGTTAGCATGCAGTTAAGAAAGTTGTAGAAGTCATACCTGTGTAATATTTTTATATTTTCTTCTTTGTTTGGATGGTAGATCCCTTCACATATGGAGTCTACTTGACTGTACTGTTTCTTAAAAGCCAGAAATAAGGTTTCCATAGTCTGTAGTGGAAAATGTACCATCACCCTGGTCAGTAAGAAAATAACTATTGAAAAACTAGTTTCCTCTGTTTGCTATTAGAGGCTAGATCCAGAAAAAGAGTCTAGCATCTAAAAAAGGGATTAGACAAGCTTTAGGTGCCCAAATCCAAAACTGAGATCTAAAAAAAAAAAAAAAAAAAAAAAAAAAGGTGGAACCTCGTGAGTTGAGTGAGTTAACGACAGATATTAATAATACAACAGGAGAAAATGAGAAGATAATAACAACTAACAGTATTATAAAATGAACACACAATGGAAACACCTGATAACTGAAATGCTGCCCAAAAAGCCCCCAACCCTCTCATGACTTCAGCATGGTATCAAATAGCCCCTTGGCTATTCACACCTCCCAGCTTCTGTGAACATTAACCCTATACCAGCTGAACCCAGGACACTGGCCTACCTTCTCAGGGAAACAAAGGACCTGCGTATTCCTATGGTCTACACCTCTCGACATACCTGTCTTTGTGAAAGTGACTGCTTTGCAGTGGACTATAAATACCAAGCTGATGAAGAAAACCCTGCATGGTGTGGAATCATAGAATGGCCTGGGTTGAAATACACCTTAAAGATCATCTAGTTTCAACCCTCCTGCTGTGGGCAGGGTTACCAACCAATAGAGCCAGCTGCCCAGAGCCCCATCCAGCCTGGTCTTGAATGCCTCCAGGGATGGGGCATCCACAGCTCCTCTGGGCAACCTGTTCCAGTGCCTCACCACCCTGATACAAGGAGTGATACAAGGAACTTGGGGGACAGAAAACAGTGTAGGTCAAAAATGCCAAAATGGTACAGTCACACTGGAATACTGAAAGGAAAAGTTCCCTGGAGGTCACTGAATTATGGCAGTGAATTATTTAGAAAGTGTATTACTAGAAATATGCCAAATCTGTGGCAGAAAAAATAATATAAGTTATTACCATAGACTATGGCATCCAGCTCCTGGGAAATGTTCCTAAAAATACTGGACATATATGGGGGAAAAGGCAAGATAAACCGAATTTGATACTGAATGGTTTCAAGGGTTATGATAAAGCTCAGTGAGTAAACTGAAAGCTAGTAATTCAAAAGCCTCAGACTAATATGTTATTTCAGCATACTTTAGTTTGCTTTTACATTTATGAAAATATGAATGAGAATGGCACACAAATGGGAAAGAGGAAGCACAAAGCATTGTCCTGGGTTAAGCTGAGAGAGAGTTAACTTTCTTCATAACAGCTAGCAAAAGACTGTGTTTTGGACTTGTTCTAAGAAGTAAGCTGATAACAGTGATGTTTATAGTTGTTGCCAGGATGGCCCAAGGTCTTGCAGCTTCTCTGCTGTCTGCAGGCAGGAGAAGCTGTGAGGGAGTACAGCCCCAATTAGTAGCCTAGGATTCAATCTTAGGTTCAGGATTGAGACCCAAAGTGGCTAATGTTCACCACAATAACTTGCACGTCATGCCCAGTATACAGGTGAGGGCCCTCTGCAAGCTTGGCCCTTTTTTATTTTGCCTCTGGGTCATCTCTCTTTCCAGGTCAGGTGTCCCAAGGTGGTCCCTCCCCCGGGGCCTTCTCCCTGCCTCAGTCAGCTCTCAGTCTGGGATGCTTGGGCTGTTATCTCCATTCTGGGAGTGTGGTTTCAGGACTCTCCCTGCTCTGGAATCGTTAGCCAGGAGTGTGCTGAGCCTTGGTCATCGGGCAGTGAGCAGTATCACTGTGTATCACTCATTTGTATATTTGTATATACTATTGTTTTCAGTATTATTGTAGTTTAGTTATTAAATTATCTTATCTCAACCCATGCATCCTTTTTTCCCTTTACCCCTTTAATTCTCTCCCACATCCCCAGAAGGGGCGGAGGGTGAGCGAATGGGTTGTATGGGTTTGTCTCCCAGTGTCGTGGGTAAAGCAGAAGAGAGTTAATTTTTTTTCCCTTCTCTTCATAAATAGTTAGCAAGAAGCTATGTTTTGGATTCCTGCTCAGGAGAAAGCTGAACGTTTATAGTTATTGCCAGGATACCTTCAAGGACAAATACATTCAGCCACTATACCTTCCACAGACAGAGCGGGTGGGGGGGGGGGGGGGGGG
>WKFP01015020.1:1577519-1612875 GCA_011057875.1 Pterocles orientalis
TAAAAAAAAAAAAAAAAAAAAATCCCCTCAGCAGCTGCCTATGGCTTAAGACATATCTGTATTTAAGATGAAACTTCTTTATGTATCTCTGGTCCTGCCTTGTGCATAAGTTTGTCCCAGCCTCAGTAACCAGGTTCCCATCTAACCCTAGATGGGAACACAGGCATAATTCTGAAGACGTAGAAAGAAGATTGACCAAGAAGACTGGCAATTCTTGACACATAACTAGAAAAAAAAAAAGTTGGAAACATTGCTATGTCCACCTTCTATATTGTACCCTAGCATACAAGCTACTGGCATGATAAAAAGGGAGACCAAGGTTCAAAAAGTGGATTCTTGCCACAGCTGCAATGTTTTGACACACAAAATGCATGTGGATGTACACATAATATTGACATGATATGTGGACTACATAGACACATAAAAATATATGTGAAATATATTTATTTATGGCTTTGTGCACACAGAGATATGTTTATAAAGCCTTAAGTAAGCACGGCTAGTTTATAAAAGTGGTCAGTATAAAAATTTTCTTCCTTCCTGACTTCAAAACTGGAAATAGTTTTTATTTGAAAAATAAATTATGAACATCTATATTCAAGAGAAAATTCAAAATTACAGAGCCCAAGTAGATGAAAAGATACATTTCCAGTCTCTTACTAATATGCCTAAATCCTGGGAAAGGGGTGGGTTTTACACAAACAACTGTCTTTAGTGTCTCTTGTTGATGGCCCAGGAGAGTTCTTTGAACAGCTCTAGGGCTTTGAGTATTATTTCTGAGGCTAACACTTTTCTTTATCTCCTCCCTATCATAATTCAGGCATCTAACAAAGGAACCTGTATTCTACATGAGAACAGTTTTTTGGGCCTAGCACTACATCTCTAGGAGAATCATAACTCTGCATAGGTTCTTAATAGTGCATAGCACTGATATCCACTTCACATTATGTCTGAAAGGAAAAAAACGAAACAAAACAAACAACAACAAACCAGAACTGGAAACGTTGTTGTTCTTGTCTCTGATACCACCCATACCAGATTTGCTGATGTTAGACTAAAAGTTTCAGTCTTAGACCACGTTAGCTGAGTCGCTTGTTCTACAGAAGATATACTCCTATTTATCAGCTATTAAACATCACAATACTACAGTGTATCTAACTCAACAGAACAGAGCATGTATCTAAACAGTTAATGATATCTAATATTCATATCCAACCACAAGAATAGGAAGAGTTGTAAAATCAAACACAGAGAAAATAACATGTCACAGTGTTGCCTAGAAAACCTGAATTGGTCCATATACCCATTATGACACAGTTTTAAAGTAACCTGCATTTGCCCCATCAAAAATATGCATTTAATTACAGCTTTAAAGTATAAGACCAGATACTCCTTTCCATTTGACCCATGGTTTACTCAGCCTGCTCTCACTGAAACTCTTATGAGTCAAAATATGATTTTACTGTAACCATAAGTTGTGACCGCTCATATTAATCCATATACACCACTGAAACAGTGAACCGACAGTAGAATGGTTTACAGTTTAATAATGTCCGAAGAAATCATAGCTTATCATATACATTACAGTTTTATGTGTAAAAGATCCTTGCAAGAAAAGGTCTAAACTCATTTCTCTCATTGGCCTCAGCTGCAAACACGAGTTCTGCATATTTCTGCATTTTAGATCACAAATGTCTTGAGAGGGAACCCAGAAAGCAAAGAAACCTTACCAGCTCTCTGTAGGTATTTCAGTTCATGTGACTTAATATCACCCAAACCCCCTCTATTAGAGAGCAGAAACAGGGGCTGATTGTCTGTGGCAACATTTGTTCTCTCAGCCACTGGACCACTACTATCTTTCTGTAATACTCTTGTCTCATTCATCAAACAGTTTCTGACTTTTAGAACAAGTGGAACAGGTAGTCTACAGAGGACTGGTTTGTTCACAGTACCGTTTTTTCCCTCCAGGCACCCATTTACCTTGTTCAATGAATCAACTAAATATTCCATGAGGAAAAGAGGAAAAATAATATCTATCTGATCATGCACAAGATGAACAAAGGCTTCAGAGTCAACCTTAATAATACATATGCCAAATCCCAAGGCCATTTTTATGTAATCTTAGTGTTAGTCTACTGTAGATTTAAATATAATTCCCCCCTAAGAACAAGGAATGAGGAAATGATATCTTATGTAGATAATGGCAAAGCTGAATTTTTGGACTCTCAAAGGTATCTGAACTTCACTAGCAAAACAAATGGAATAAGCAGCACTGTATTTTCTGTGGGGATCTGCCACTAGAGGGGGGATAGAGCGAACGTGAAATAGCAAGATCCTTGTGTTTACAGCTTTTTGCTCAACAGAACAGTAACATCAAGTTTAATTCCAGATTCTTTAGGAGATGCATCTGCATCTTTCCTCTATTCACCTAACACTGAGCATTGTATCTGTCCACTGTCATTCCTTCCCCTAACCTGCTTCATCTCTTATTCCTAGCTTTCCCTGGCACTCGGTCCCTTTCTGTTCCTACACTAGCCCCCACCTTTTCGTCCTTCCCCAGGTTATCCCCAGCATTTTCCCCATTGCTCAGCTGATTTCCTCTTCAACCTCTTTTTCTCACTCCCCTGCATTAAAAAAGTCAGTCTTCCTGAACTTAAGTGCAGTCAGTATGCCCAATAGTGCACCATGTACGAGGGAGGCAGTTTCTCTGCTGTCAGCAATTCCCCCAACAGTAGCTCGTAACATCCATACCCAGTAACTGCAGGAGTCCTGCACTGCCTTTCAAAGCCAGAATCAAACCCTTTAACTTTTGTCCAGTGGAAAAAAAAGGAGAGTGAAGTTATAAATAACCAAGCCCTCAAGTAGGCTCTGTAAGATGCTGGAACAAACTCTAAAGACAGAACAACTTAGCAAAGATTTAAGCTTCTCGGCTCTTGCAAAAGTCAGCTGAATTTTATTTTTTTCTCTTTACAGTTTTAACAACTTGGGGGGGATTTTCATGGAGAAAGAAAAGGAAGCAGTGGTGATAATACTTACATCCCGATTTGTAGGAGTATGTCTCAATGACAGTTTTTAAAGGAGCAGCATATACGCAGCGGTAAAGGATGTTTTCAGCATATTCCTAGTTCTCAATGGCAGTCAATGCACCTTAAGTAAGTACTTCCTCAAAATATTGGTCAGAAGCAGACATCAGGCATGAACATTTTCAAACCTGCCCAGATTAAATCTGTGAAAAGTAGAAGGAGCTAAATGCAGCAGCGCAGAAGCTAGGCAATCTGAACGGCATGCCCTCTGCCCGCCCGTTACAGATGTGACCCATCGCTATGGGCACACGCGAGTGCTTTTCATGAAGCTTGTGACTTGCTCAGGCGTAGACAAACCTGACCCAAGCTGCTTGGCAGTGGCCCACGAATGTCTAACGCTGCCAGCGGACAAACAGGATTCGCACGGAAGGGCGGGACGGGTATTTGCTCAACAGCGTGGGCATGCTGGCGCTGGCTCGGCGCCGAAGGTCACCCCGCACTCCGTCCTCCTCTCCCAGGCCGCTGGCCCCGGAAGGACGGAAGGGCCCAGAGCAGCCCTCTCGCTTCCCCCTCCGGCCTGCTCGCTCCCCACAGCGGCGGCTGCCATACACCGCCTGCCGACAGGGCGGCGGCGCGCCCGGGAAGACTGTTACGGGGCGCCTCCGAGCGGCTGCCGCTGCGGGGAACCGCTCCACCTGCAGCCCGGCGGGAGGCACCTCCGGGCCGGCCCTGCCGCGCAGAACCGGGGGGTGGAATGCTGGGGCGGTGCGGGCCGGTGGGGGCGGGGCCGCGCCCGGGACACGCGAGCGGCCCCGCCCGGGCGCGCGGGGGCGGAGCACGGCGGCGGCGGTGGTGGCTGGGGTTCTTTCGGCGTAGAGCGTGTGCGCGGCCGCCTGCGGTGCAGCGGCGGCGGCAGCAGCTCGCCGGGCGGGGCAGAAAGCGCTAGTCTGCGGCGCAGCTTGCCGGCAACGAGGAGGACCGGAGCGGCTAGTGAGGCGGCCCGGGGAGGAGGAGAAGAAGGAAGGAAGGAAGGAAGGGCGGGCGGAGCAGCGGCGCTTGGTCGGCCCCGCAGCACTGCCGCCACCGCCACTTCCCCGCTGGGCGCTTGCCGGCCGGAGAACCTGATCTGCTCCCGGAAACTCTCGGCTCGGCTCTTGCCGCGGCGGCGGGGTCTCGGCAGGGCTTTCTGCTTCGGCCCAGCAGGCGGGAGCGGCGGGGGAGGGGGAAACTTCTCGCACTTCTCGGGAGAAGACTTGGGGCTGCTCCGCGCCGGGGGCGGCTGCGCGTGGAGCCTCCGCCGCCCTCTGCGACGGGAGAACTTTGTCCTCCGAGCGCAGGGCGGCGAGCGGGGCCCGGGAGCGCCGTCCGCGGCGGGAGAAGCACGGCGGCGGTGGCGGGGCCGGCCGGGCGGCCGCAGAGATGAAGCTGAGCCGGCAGTTCACGGTGTTCGGCAGCGCGGTCTTCTGCGTGGTGATCTTCTCCCTCTACCTGATGCTGGACCGCGGCCACTTCGACCACCCGAAGAGCCCCCGGCGGGAGGGCACCTTCCCCAAGGTGAGCGGGGCGGCGCCCGGGCTGCAGGGGCGGCGGTGTGGCCGCCGGACGCCCCCTCCCCTCCCCGCCGCGGGTGCCGAGGCTCGCTACCTCCGGGCTAGCAGGGGCGGTGGCGAGGGGCCGCCGCGGCGGGGCCCTCGGGGCGAGGGACCGGCGGCGCCGTCTCTGGGCGGTGTTGCTACCGGCACGGCCCGGATCGGCCCGACCCGCGGAGCGGGGCTGCCGGGGGGAGGCGAAGGCAGCCCACCCGCCCGGCAGGGTGGCGGATGGCGCGGGGCTTACCCCGGGCCGGGCGGGCGAGCGCCGCTCTGCTCGGGTGCGGGGTGGGCAGCGGAAGGGGGAGCGCGGGGCTCGCGCCGCGCTGTGGAGCCCGGTGCTGAGGGCGGGCAGGAACTGACGGGAAAGCTGAAAACTCGAGGGTAGGTCTCGGCTGTGACATCAACAGGTAGGTGCAGAGAAATGCTGACCTGACGTTGCTGCTGATACCTGACTGCACTGCATGGTTAAGCGAGGCTGTTATTTATTTCTTGGGTTTTCCTCGTTGTCTGTGTGGGAGGGAAATTCAAAAGCTGTGTAATGTGGTAGTTTCTAATAAGGAATATTTAGCCATGACAGGAAAAAATCAGAGAGCACACGGTGTGCTGTGCAGAATGACAGAATACTGCTGTGTATGAATAGCTTTGTTTTCTTATAGTAGTAGACAAAAAAACCCTACAGAAAGTAAAGTTACAGCTTATTTATGCTTGCATTCTTATTTATTTTCTTGGGAAATAAAGTGGTTTTTAGAACAGCAGTGAGGCTTCAAGTGAATAGAACTCAAAAGACCTTCAAAAATAACTATGATAGAATCACTAATTTTTCATTTAATGCAAAGATTATAGTTAATAGAGTTTTGTTAATGGTAAACATAAAAAGCTTGCTTTAAATGTAAAGAAGAGTGCAGATTGTTTCCACCTTTATTCCTTTGAGTTACAGTTCAGGGGTCAGCCAGTGTTTTTTGCAGAAATGGGAAGAATGGGAAAGAAGCTTAGGAGAAGGAAGTAAGGCGAGGCTGGGGTACAACAGCTGTGACTGTTCAATATGTAGCTCCAGTGGAAGAGTAATCCATGTGTGACACTTGTAACAACTAAGTAGAAGTGCTTCTTTGGTGATATGGTTGGTGTCATATTAGGAAGTCACTTTGTGTGTCTTTGTACCACCAGTTGAGTGGTAAAGAATAGAACAGGAAAAGCTTGTATGGGTGGTCTTTTTTTTTTTGATGTTAGGTTTTGGTTTGCAATACTTGAGGGAACAGGGAAAATTTGTTAGACATGTTTTGTCTTCCATCGTCAGTGTCTTGCAGTTGAAATTCCTCTCTGTCCTACAGTGTGATACTGGTCTACAGTGTAGCATGGTCTTATCTCTTGTGACCAAGGGTTTAGTACCTATAATCTGTTGTTACACCTCTGCCTTTTACATGATTTAGCCAGAGACAAACATTTCTTCTTCTGTCCTCTTCCCTCCCCTCAATGTTCTAGAACAGTCTGTCAGTGTTTAATCTTTTTGCCTTTTCCATATCTATATTTCTTTGAAGCTGCTGACTCTTACTGGAGAGTCCTTTGCCTATCACTGTTTCGGTCCTTTGTTTGGTTGAACAGTTACCTTTTTCTTTCTTACTGCTTTATCCTTTAAGGAAGTTATAGATAAAACTGATGTGTTTTTGTCGTTTCCTTTTGCTGCCCATAGGGCAGAAATGTTTCACTTTGTTACAGCTGGGAAACCTCTGCTTTCAGAGACCTGTAACACGTAAGTTTAAAGTAAATGCAAAAGATGGGTGAAGTAGAAGCCACCAAAAATATTTGAAAGGAACATCTGTAATCCTACCTCAGCTGACAGAGTTGTTTGTATTAGTGCAGTGTTACCACATCTCAATGTACTGGAAGTGAAATTAGCCACAGGTGTAAAACCTTCAAGCTGTTTTTGTTTGTGAAAAGCTATGGCAGCAGTAGATTGTCTGTAGATTTAAGAAGGCATTCTCTTTCATTATGACAGAATTAAACTTTTTTTTGCTTAGAAAAATTAATTGAGACTTTTGTTCCACAAATTACTGGATTGATTCCCTTCATACCTCTTTCTGTTCTGACAGGGTGCTAATTTTTCAGCCTTGCTGTTCCTCTGCCCAGTTCTGGTAACAACGTATGTCACCTTTTGTGTCCTGGAAGTTGCATATTGATTAGTTTCTTCTTCCTGATCTATGTGGCATGCAGCAAGCTTAGAGTAGAGCAGTGAGTACCTCTGGAAGCATTCTTGTGTTTACCATATGAGCATTTGTGTGTTTAGGCTTTTTATTTAATTTCTGCCAGGATTAGAGTTGGAATTTTTTAGCTGGCAGTGCCTCTTGGTCTGCATTCACCTCAAGTGTCATGGTACGAAGTACCAGTACTAAAATAAATTATTAGGATTGTGGCTCCACTTCCGCTTTTTTTCTCAGACAAGGTGCCTTTTCTTTTCATGGTCTGAGGGTAGTTGGTGTCAGATTCAGTCTTGTGAACCTGTCTTCTTTCAGGCTTATCTGACGGTGTAGCCAGCAGTTGTACTTCCAGAGCTTGCTTTCCAGTTTGAGAGTTCAGGTGGTTGGTCAAGGATATCAACCAACATGCCTTGGCAGAAAAAAAATTTGGACAGGGTCTCCCAAAGAT
Organism: Pterocles orientalis; assembly: GCA_011057875.1. Taxonomy (NCBI): domain Eukaryota; kingdom Metazoa; phylum Chordata; class Aves; order Pterocliformes; family Pteroclidae; genus Pterocles; species Pterocles orientalis. Next base: position 1,584,775 of record WKFP01015020.1, read on the forward strand.
GGGTGAATATCTGTAGACAGATGCCTTCGCGTATTCTCTAACCAAATACTTGTAAGTGCCTTTCACTGCTGTGGTTAACAGCACCTGTGGTCGGGACTGGGAGGCAGCGATGCCATTGTGTCTTTTTAGGTGTTGGGTTTGCAAAAGCTGGTGTCAGTAGTCAGTTTTACAGCGAGTGTTACCTACACCTACCCAGAATAAAGTGGCATTGTGGAAACTATAATAGAACTTGAGATAAAGTGGTTTATCAGGGCCTTGTCACCATTGGTGGTACATTTAAATCATAGTATCAGAAGATCTGTATGTTGCCATAGAATGGAAGTCCCTGGTAGTTTTGGGAAGATTAGGTACCTACAATACATGGACATCAATACTTACTGACCTCTTCTCTGTAATTCCTGCATATATCTTTATGGATCCTGCCTGGTTGTCGGGTATATATTATTCTTATGATGACCATATCCCACGCTCTGTCTTTCTGAGCCTGTTCCTAGCCATAGGATGCTCCTATCTCAGGATATGATGTGTCCTAGTGTCCTGTCTCAGTCTGGGAATGCTGTTCATTGCACAGAGACAAGCTCAAGGTGGAGGAATAGCCTTAGGTGCGTTTTTGGATTATTATTGTACCAGTTGTCAGTACAGATCATCATCTAAGAGTCTTCTAGTGAAATATAGTGAAAAAATGGTTGAGTATATTGTTTTTGTCTGTAATAACACAATTCTCTGAGAGCTCTTGTGTGACTGCACAGCAGAGAGAGGTTCAGAGTGGTAGTTAGTGCGGTGCCATCTCTTGTGCAGTGAGTGTCAGATGCAAGTGATTTGTAGCCTGAATTGATAACTACTAAATGAAAACTGCATTCAGATCAGGTCTAAAGTGAAATAAGTCTATAAGCAGCTTATCTTCAAGAACCTGTGTTACTGTATACGGATGAATACCAAATACAGATAAGTCCCTATTAGTCTATTCTGTATTTTGGACCCAAATAGGAAAAAAAATTATTAGCCTAATGCAGCTTGTTTTCTCAACTAACTTTACCTTGACTTAGAACAGAACCATAAAAGCTGTTTGGTAACAGAAGCTTGTGGAATATTTCTTTTGATCCTATGTTTTGCTAGATTCACACCTAAGCATGCATGGCACACATTAAAAATCCAATTAAAAACAAAAAAACCAAACATGGAGGATTGGTTTTGCTTTGGAAATATATGGCCTTTGTGTAGTCTTCACATGAAATTTCATTTTTAGTGAATTTTGTGCCTGAGCAAGGCAAAACAGCAACACAACACAGCATCCTCTGTTGCTACATGGTAGGTGATGTACATGAGCTTTTCTCTCTAATCTCTTTGACACTGCTTGCTTTGACTTTCATGAGACATATCTCTCCACTGTGTGCAAGGTTTTTTTCTGGAAATATACTTTTAAAACTCAGTTTTTCTGTGATTCTGGTTGATAACTGGAATGGCACCAAGCGATTGCTCCTTTTTGTCTTTGGTCTTTCCCTTAAACTGTATTAAAAGGCAAAGCACAAACTTAAAGTAACTTCCATCCTTACAGGTCTCTTTTTTTAAACAACTGTTATGTGAATAAGATCTCTCTTCCCCGCCTGCCTTTGACAACCATTATTTGAAGCTTACTCTGATCATCTCATGTGTGTTAACTGCTTTTATGGACTGAGTAGTTGCATTGCGTTGAACAGAAGTGATACCTACAGTTCCTCTAAAAGCAGATAGGTTGTTCTTTTGTTTCAAGTGTCCTTGCAGCTAAGCTTTAAGTGGCCTAGTTGTTGCTGGTACTGCTAAAGCTTCTTTACCAGATTCATGCTTTCAAGGCATCTACAAGGCATGAAATACTTCTGCACAAACAGCCCAAGTGGTGCTTGCAGTATGAGTGTTATTTCATCTGAGCTTGCCAGTAACTTGGTAGTAGTACCACCTGGCCAAAACATGAATGAGGGTAGGAAGGAGCAGTAACAGTAGGAAATGAGGACCAAATACATGGTAGAAACACCAGCAGTTCTCTGAATCTATGTGTTGAACAAAGGCGCCTGGTGAACTTTGCTCTGGAGTACTGCTGAGGTAGGACTTCTACTCTAAGGAAGCACTGCCTTCAGTCAGCCCTGAATCTCCACTAGGTGACTGTAACTACAGCCCATGAGTTAGTGCTTGGTAGTTACTGTGCATCAGTTCTGTGCAGTGTAAACCTCAGCTCCCTCCAGTGTAGTCGAGTCTGTATGCTTGCTGTTATGAAATAGCTCCCGATATGCCATTTCCAGCTAGAGTTTTGCTAGGTGCCTTGCTGTAGTGAAGTAGCTGAAATCAGTCGCTTCCCTGGACTATAAACACACACATTTTGTAGCTGCATGTTCATAGTAACCAGTGTGTTTTTATGAACTCATTTGGGAGCTTTGAGACAGGTGTTCTATAGCAAGGAACAGGATTTTGTATGTGGAAGTATTGGAAGCATCATGATCAAGTATTTGGGAAATACGTGTGTTACTCTAAAATGTGAATAGTGGCAATTAAGGTTGAATACAATTTTGAAGTCATTTTCTTGACTTCTGAGCACTGAAAAATTTTGACCACAGTGACTTTTAGTAGCATTCTTATGAGTTTCATGTCAGGGAAGACCGATGGACCATGTTCACTTATTTAAAAAACAAACAAAGCCCGAGTAAATTCACAATCTAAAAGCCTTCGAGTGTCATGGGAATGATCTTGAATGTAAGGTAATGAAAATTTAGAATTTCTTCTGCTGAAGGAAAGGCCTCTTTGTAAACATAATTGCAGGTCGATAACAATTCTTTGTACTTGCTCATGTTCACAGAGTGTGTTTGTCTTTGTTGCTTGCACATTTTGTGTAAAGTTTTGGCTAAGCAGGGGTCAAGTGGAAGCTAATAGCCTTCTTCGATTGCAGTCTTTAAATCTGGTGCAAAATGCTGGGCCAAATGTATTTTTTCAGAAAAATAGTAACACTGTGCCTATAAATGAGCACATCTGTCTGCCACCTAGACCGAATGTCTAACTTGAATTGTATAAACTAAACACAGAGAGAGTTTCCTAGTTTGCTCTTAATGATCCGTTCTTTGTTTGGGACTTCTAAAATTTTTTTTGTTTTGACTTGTTCAAATAAAAGTAGACATTATTGAAATGCTTATACTCCTAATGCCATGCTTCAGTTTTGTACTGCTAGCCATTTAAATAAAGATTCAATATGGGGCAGGGAGGGGAATGAAAAAGGAAATTAACCTGAAGCATGACAGCCAGAGTAGTAGTGAACATTTTTCAGATTGACAGGGAATATTTCTTGATTTGTCTCCATCTCCCTTTCCTTTCTCCTTGCCCTCAGATCACTGATGATGGTGTCAAATTAGTCCTTAACAGCATGCCTTATTTTTATCTCTCTGAATTCCATAAAACTTAAGTCTGGGATAGTAGTACATTAAACACTCCTGTTACTGTTGCCTCTGGTAAAACAGAATGTGGAAGTCCATCAGCTTCTTAGAATCTGTCAGGCTGCTGCATCTTTGGAATATAACTTTCTCACTTTTTAAGAGAACAGACTTTTGTAGTTGAGTTGATTCAGAAGAATTCCAGTGTCTCCAAGTAAAGTGAGCTTGTTTTGAATGGTACTTTAAAGGCAGGAAATTATTAACAAGGTTATTTATGTAATTTTTGTCACAAATGCATGTAAGCCTTCTGCCCAGATTAATAAAGGCTTTAAACGTTGACTTGTCTTTTTTGACCAATGCATTGTATCCTTTTTTTTTTGTTCTGTGTCCTACCTTGCAATGTGAATGCATGCTGAAACAATGCGTTAAAATACTAAGCTTTGATGCTACATCAGGTTGCATTTCTAACTTCTGCTTGCTTGCTTTTTCTGTATGGGAGGTGACCATTTAATTCTACATTTGGTATGTTCTGTTCACCATACAGTGGTCTAACAGTGTACAGAGAATGCTTTCTGGTCTTACCATCTTGGTATGCTGGCATCTCATTGGAAGTTTATATAATGGTTTCAGTTAGTACATGATTTGTGAAGATGCACCTGGAAATAGTTATTGACAAGACTGGTGCCGAAAATTAAGATGACTGTCATTCAGTGCAGCCAGAAAATGAATCACACAGAATCACAGAACTATAAGGTTGGAAAAGACCTAGAAGATCATCCAGTCCAACCATATCCAATACTTCCTAACTAAATCATATCCCTCAACACAACATCCAGACGTTTCTTGAACACCCCCATGGTCAGTGACTCCCCCACCTCCCTGGGCAGTGCATTCCAGCACCTGACTACCCTTTCCGAGAAGTAATATTTCCTAATGTCCAGCCTGAATCTCCCCTGGCACAATTTGAAACCATTGCCTCTAGTTCTGTCACTGTCTACACGAGAGAAAAGGCCAACCCCTAGCTCACCACAACCTCCCTTCAGGAAGTTATAGAGAGCTATAAGGTCTCCCCTGAGCTTCCTCTTCTCCAGGCTGAACAATCCCAGCTCCTTCAGCCGCTCCTCATAAGGCCTGTGCTCCAGACCCCTCACCAGCTTCGTGGCCCTCCTCTGAACGCGTTCCAGGGCCTCAATGTCTTTCTTGCAGTGAGGGGCCCAAAACTGAACACAGTACTCGAGGTGCGGCCTCACCAGTGCCGAGTACAGGGGGACAATTACCTCCCTGTTCCTGCTAGTGACACTGTTTTTGGACATTGAGGCCCTGGAACGCGTTCAGAGGAGGGCTACGAAGCTGGTGAGGGGTCTGGAGCACAGGCCTTATGAGACTCTTTGCATTCGATTTCTGCAGTAAAACTGCATAGGCAACGATCTTGACTTGAATTCCACATCCCCTGGAGAACTCTGTTCGTTGTGGTACTCTGCTTTCGTCACCACAGGGCATTGGTACACCGGAGCCTCTTATGCAGGACACTGCCAGCTGCTTTGTGGTCTCCAGCTTGTTCATGTGGGTGTGAAGGGGGATGGGCTCTGGCTGGGTTTTGAACCAAACATTTGGTGGTTGCTGGATGAGTCTGGATACAAATAACCAAATCCCAGCTGACATAACCTCTGAAGTCTCTAATGTGGATTTCTCCTCTGCCTTCCTGTTTCATGAGCTTTCCTCATCTGTGTGCCTGTCATACTCCCACTTCAATCATTTGAGCTAGCTGTCTTTTTCCTGAAGAAATTATCATTAGTGGCCTGCTGAAAGCAACTGCATTTAGAGAAGGAGTGAATGTTCATTGAGGAAATGAAACTGTCCATTTTCTGTTTCCTCAGAATAAAGCAGTTTATTCTTTCATTGTGTTACTGGACTTCTCTCCTTTTGCTGGTGGCAGTATGCTCCTTTCTGGAGAGAATCCTTGCTACAGATCAGACCTGTGTCAGAAGCAAACAGAGAAGGACAGGCAGAGGGCAGTGGGAAAGCAGACTGCTTTGGAGTATTTGGGGCATGAAAACTGCTGAAGGGTTCCGACTGGCTGAAGCATAAGGAACTGTTTATGTAGCTGGTTCATGTGGTGGAAGCAGCAGGTTGCTCAGTACAGCTAGCACATATGGACAGTTTTTGTTCCAAACAAGAGGAAGGCGTGTTGATCTGTGCTGCCCTTGCATGGGAAGATTTTTAGGGTTCAGCCTAACCCTATGCAACCATGGGGATGGTGAACAGATGGCTGCTCATGTGATGCCATTCGTTGACCAATGCAGCTGAACCTACTTTCGGCATTGCTGGATTTGCTGGTACTTTGCACTTCTTGTAGAAATAGTTGCTTTGCTGTGGAGTAACAGGAGGATTGCCTTTCTTTTTAATAAAATCTTAATTTGCAAAATCTTATCAATATATAAAAGCAGAGAGAAATGAAAGAAAAAAGTTTATACCAAAATTGTTGCCAACTTGTTAGCTGGTTGTATAGGCCAGGTGATTCACATAACTTTCCATTGTATTTCCTTATGTTAAGACAAGTATGTAGGTTAACAGAGCATCCTTTAATGATGTTCACATTGCTTAAGTCATAATTATCCAGGCAGTGTACCTCCAATTTGCTGTGCAGTTAGGCAGGGCTCAAAGTCTTGAATCAGAATTACTTCTTTTCTGAGAAGACGATACTGCAAACTCAGGGGGAAGTGTGCTGACATTAATGAATGGTACAGCTAGCCAAATTTTGCTGTCCAGTATCTACAAAGCCATACAGATTACAAAATTTCAGACAGAATTCATAAAGGTACATCTCTGCTTAGATAAAAAAATCCCTGCTGCTCACCCCCAAAACGTGTTGAAAATTTTCAAATTTAGTTTAAAACAGAATACTGTTAGAGTACCTTTTTAGTAATGGAGAGGTCCTGTGTGTTTTATTTTTTGATTAGACCTGTATAATGCCCACTGCAACATGCTTCTAATCTATTTTACTAGTAAACCAACATCAGTTACTAGCTATTAATAAGATGAAACATTTTTAGAGTAACTTCACTGTTTTGTGTTGTTTGGCCTTGATATTTGAAGTTGGACAGTGTTAAGCTGGTTGCCTTTCTTTAAAAGTGTTGAAACTGATTTAATTTTTTCATATGTTAATTTAATTGTCTTGAGGAGGTATGATATTTTCCATGTTTAGCTCATATTTTGTAATAATTTTACTATTGAGTCCAACATTGTAGGTGTTGTCTACTCCTACCTGTTTAAAATGGGTAAGGAGAAAAAGTGAATGTGCAATGAAAATAGCCCTAGCTTTTGCATAACAATATATATGGATTTCACATAGTTCATGTGAAATTTTCAATTTGAGAATAGATTTATTACATATACTGAATTAAAACTGGGATACATTTCTAGTTTGTGAAACTGTTTCTTACAGTTAAGTCTGAATGGCTGACATGTTTCATAAACAAACAAAAATATTTTTTACATCTCAAAAGATTTGGTTGCCTGTCGGTTTTAACTTGGGTACTGCATGAGGTCGTAGTTACATGTTCTTATCTGTAGCTTTTTATTTCATGTTTTGCATTGAAGTTGAGTTAATACGTGATGTTTAAATGCTTTAGAAGAGAGGCATGATGGTTCTCATAAACTTCAGAAAAGAAAGCAGGATTGTCTTTATTGATGTCCTCTCGTAAGTTCCACAGAAAGGTCTTTTTAAGGATTTCTTTTTCCAAATAACAGAATATCTACCTCCAAAGTTAAAGTAACATACTTTAAATCTAAAAATCACTGTTCTTCAAAGTCCTAGGTAGGCTTGAAATCTCCACCTCAAAATGAAATCGTTGCTGGAAATATGTAGCAACATTTAGAATAATGGTTGGTTGAAGATGATTAGAGAACAAGAAGATGATTAGAGAACAAGTTACTGTTTCTTGTGACACAGGAAGCTGGGAACTTAGTTTACAAATAAAATTGTTTTTTTTCACATAATAAATAGAATGGTAACACCATAAGGTAGATATTTAAAGATTTGAAATAGAGTAAGTTAAATGAAAGATATGACATACAACATGACCTCCAAATTGGAAGTTTGTATCTTGACTGCTAGAGGTTGGCAGTATATGACAGTGGAAGTATCGGTCTAAATATGTATTTGTGTGTGGTGTGGTTCCGCCCCCTCCCTACCCTGTGTCAGTTACTGGCCAATACTGTGGAGAGACCATACTTGTCTAGATGACGTAAAGCAGACTGGTAATCTATGTTCCAGTAGTTGACAGGCTGTTGCTAAGCAAAATAAAACAAAACTCTTTTTTTGTAGGAGGAGGTAAAATATTTCCAGAACATACATGAATAAGAATATAAATTTCAAACAGTTGTCTGATTTTACAGAGGCAGCATATATAGTGGTGAGATGGGTGTGAACAGCATTTTAGCTGCTTACAGACTTGGTAACTTCAGTGAACTAGAGCCATGTACAGTGAAGCAGGTAATAATTTGTATAGGTGGCAGCTATTTTTTAGCTTCTTAGGGGTCTAAAGATCAGAGATTATGTGGGGCAACCTATAAAACACCAGTCAGTATTATTTTATATGTGTTATTTTTAGAGTGAATGGCATAATAGGCTATCAGTTTTCTAAATAGAGAAACCCTTCCTTTTTCAAAAGATCACAAACCTTGAAAGGGAAAATACTAATTTTACACAGAAATGTGTTTTTAATGTAGCATTTGAAGATTTCAGTCTCGGTTGTTTCTTTTGTGCCACCAGGGGGCATGGGACTACAGTATTTTTTTTCTTTCCAGTGTCCCGTCATCTGGATATTAATTTCCTCTTCCTTACGGTTCGTCTGGTTTTTAAGTTTCTTGTATTTGTTTTTAAACTGTTGAGATTCTAGGATGTTGGCCCTACATCTCAATTAGCTTAATCTGGATCTGTTGTCAAAATATATTTTAGTCTTTTGGGAAGCAATAACTGTTTACCCGTGTTGTGTTTTAAAACCTGGTGGTGTTTTCGTGATGTATCAATCTAAGAAAAAGAAACAAAGCAGTGGGTCAGCACTTTACACAGCCAGGAAAAAGAGGGGACAAACTTACCAACAGGCTTAAAAAAAATACTAAAATGTATCTTCTGCAGAATTTCAAAGAGCGTCTATAACGATAGAATTACAGGAATGACGATTTAGTAGAACCCAAAAGGCTGATTGGTATTGCTTGATAAGGGGTGGGTGTTTTGTTACTAAAGACTACTCAAAATGAACAGAATTAAAAGAAAGTACGTATCACAATTTATAAAGGAGGCTTAGTCCTTTGCAAAGTACAGCCTAACTACAGAAGTTGGAATTAATTTGGCATTTGAGGGAAGCAATTTGTCCCTTAAAAGGAGCGTGCAAAGACCTCAGGTAAATTATTGTCAAAGGGGAAAAAAAAGTCATGTGCAGATGTTGTTTCTAATATTATTCTACGTTACTTTCCACATAAGGAAGAAGTTTTAGTTGTCATTAAAGTCATAGGTTGCGGAGTAGCTGTCTACTGAATCAGTGTTGTTGGTGTGGAATGTAATGGGTAAAATGTAAATGCCTGAATCTGCAGGGGGTTTTGTTGTAATGACAGCTTTTTGAAAAAAACCTTAATTATACATTGTATGTTTTGGAGTCTGCCAACAACTTTAATAATAGGAAGTGACTTGCTTTTTGTTCTCTATCTTTTCTTATTGTTATGTTGAAGTCAGTCTGAGGAAAGAAAAAAATTTACTGTTAGGAGGAAATATCCCTGAAAACATGTTAAATAATCTGGCCTCTTGTGATTCTGTAAAAGCTAACACATTCATGCCTGGAAAAAAAAAAAAAGCATACCTCAAATCATTTGAAAGGAGTGGCCAGTACATGAGAGTGCAGGAGCATTTCCAGGTACCTTGTTCTGCTGTGCTCCCTCCTGTATTCCAACAATACAGTGATTAGATGGTATTAAATTGCCTTGTGGTGTGTCTTTCCTTCCAAGTTACTTTGGGAAATATGTTGACTTCTTTCAATTCACATTGAAGTTATCCTGTATCCTTCCTTTTACAGTGCACACTAGAATCATCTACTACATGCTGTTGTTTGGCAGCTAAATGTGACCTTCTAAGTGAGAGGGCTGTCAGCTTGAGCTGTCTTTTACAGGATTATCTTGATGTTCATAGTGGTCCAGTTATATAGATTTTTACTATGATCAGGCTTTTAAGTGATCTTTTACCCCCATTAAGTGCTTTTGTTAATTTTTCTCTTAAATTTTACTGAAAATAAGAAACTCAGTATTTATTGAAATTTTATTTTACATGTACTGGAAAAACCTAAACTGTATACATTCTATTAACTCCATCATGATTTGAATGCCTTCTAAAAATGGCTTTCCCTTTGATGTTCTGATGTGATGATAAATTAAAAGATCAGATTTTTGCAAATCTGATAGACATGAAAAAGTAGAAGTTGTCATAATTAGTACTTGAAACAGTGTGACCTTTTGAGAATATCTTTGTATCACTGAACTAAATCTTGTGCTGCCAATTCAGGTTCACAGTGGAAAATGTAACTTTTGTTCTTTTTTGTTATTCTGAAAGGAGAAGGTTTCATATGTCAGTTCAATTTCTTATTAGTTTGTCTTTACGTAAAATGTGGAAGAAAGATTTATTTGCTATTTTGTTTGATCATATACTATGGTGAAATTTATATTATTTTTTCAAAATTTGGTCAAGAATTGGTCTGAGACATTTAATATAACTTTTTTTTTTACAGGGCCAGCTTTCAATATTGCAAGAAAAAATAGATCATTTAGAACGCCTGTTGGCAGAAAATAATGAGATTATTTCAAACATACGAGATTCTGTGATCAATCTGAGTGAATCAGTAAAGGATGGCCAAAAAAATCCAGAGGCTATAAACTTCAGTCAAGGATCTGACTCTGAGCTTTTTCCTTCTGCTTCAGTTTTTCTTACACTTGATTCTGAGGATTGTTTATTTGCTTCAAAAAGTGGAAGCCATGGTTCAGGTGTCCAGGTAAGCAGAATGTCTTTCTCTCTTATTTTACTGGAGTCCTAGGTCTTATTACCTTTTAGTTCTGTAAATGTCTAATTACTGGTAAGAGTTTGGTTCTAAGCTCCTAATCTAAGACATAAGAGAATTGTTCAAGTGACTGTTGTGTTTAACAGATGTTACAAAACTGCTCCTTTTTACCTTTTTTAAACTGAAATTGAATCATAATTATAAAGGGCCTACATTTTGGAACACTTAAGTTCTTAAAAAACCCCAAACAAAAAACAGTGATTATACTCAGATTATTGTCCAGAAGTTCTTTGGAAAGAATTTGAGTCTCTTTCAGTTTCGCAAAATTGTTGTAAAACTGTTGCTAAAAAAACCTGAAAATGGTGAGCAGTCTTGAATTCAATAGGTTTTACATTTTAGAGGTGTGTTTGTAGATGGATCTTGAGGGGGAGCCAAAGATATTCAAGAACTAATAATGTAAAAAAAAAATCTCAAGTTCAAAAAATCTCAAGAAAGTAAGTTCTCTTTTTAATGCCATTTCTGTACTGCAGCATTCTTTTGTGTCTTCAGTTTCTTTAGGCACTTTGATCAGAAAGGGGGAACATAGACCATATTGATTGATTGGTGTGAACTGGGGAAGTTGAAATTTTTAAAGTCAAACACCTCAAGTTGAATTTATTTTGCTTTCTGGTGATGCTTGTGAGTTCATTGACTCTTATATATTCAGTTTTAATGGAGTGCTTCAGGAGTGTTGAGAATACTGTGTGAAGTTTGTGATCTGTACTGTTTTTGGGAGTCTTGTGGGAGCACTATAAATATTCATAGCACTCTAAAGCAAAGATTAAATTTTGAAGTCCAGCTTTCTTATTCTAGAAGTGAAAATATTTCTATTGCAGGAGAAAGACAGTGACCTTAAGATGAGTAAGTACACATATTAGAACAATTGTAGGCTCTGATGTGTCGTTCATAATGCCTTTAAGCCCGTGAGGGATAGGCACCACCTTAATGTCTTCTGCCGAGAAGGTAGCTTTTTTTTAAAGGCAATATCTGTCTGTTCATGTTTGTAATATACATTAACACTTCCATGCAGGAAATTAAAGCATGCGGACCTACGTTTTCAAGTTACTGCGTTGTTGACAGGTTATTCCCTCTGCAGTCTGTTACCATATTAAGTGATATGGTTGTTTAGGTGCTTTAGTAATAAATTATAGTAAAAGTGATTTGTGAGTTTTGAAGTAAAATGTGTTGGCTTAAATTCTTGGATGTGTTAACCTGTTATGAATGGAAAGTAAAACATGTCATCTTAAACTGTTGTCTTGTTTTGCTTCACATTTGTAGAATGTCAGAGCATGTACCTTCTATCAAGTAATGTACCTACCTACTTAATGGTAGGCTGTAGTAGCTAAACTGCTTTTTCATAATTTTCCTTACTTTTAAGGTTATATGCATGTACTTAAGTAACAATTGTAGCAGGGAGTATTCTTAATACTGTTCCTTTGCTCACACTTCCTTTCCTTGCCATGCACGGGGAGGGAGGGCTCTGATGTTCTTTGTATCATTACATTAGTACTTCGTGCTCAGCAGGTTATCCGCCATCATCCTTAAGTCACTTTAATACAGCTTCTGTGTACAGTTTCTCAACCTGTGAGTCTGACCCACATTTCAGTTAGGTAATCTAAGACCTTGACTTCAGCAGAATTCCTGTAACAACACATTAATGCGCTGATCTAAATTACTGTATTTGAATATGTTTTTACTATTTAATATTTGGCCAAGCTTGAAGTATTCTTCAAGTATTCTTCAAGCTCAGTTGATTTACCTTCTTGTAGATTTTTTTAATGAAGACTGAGAAATTCCAAGTGGATTATTTGGAGCATTGTTGTTTTTAAATTCTAAAACGCCTCGTAAGTGTTAATTACCTGCTGTTTGTAAATGTTACCTTAAACTCACAGATTTGGACCTTATTTCTTCTGTGTTTGTCTTCTAAGTGGATGTATGATAATGAAATGAGAGACTAGAAAGAAATAAGATCTAATATAGATGAGACGGAGTGTTTGGATAAAAATCACTTTAGAGAATGAAGGCAAAAGAGGCTTCGCTGAATAAATTATGGGAATCCACAATAGTTTCCCCTAATGGAGAAACCATTATGAGAATGGTTTTGAATATGGATTTAAAATCTTTGTGAAATTTCAGTGAGAAATATTACTTGCTAGTCAGAGAAATGTATTTTCTTTGCATAAATCAGACAAAACTAGCTACTAATAACATGAGACCCATAAGATTTTTGGATAGGATAGCTAAAGGATTTTTTTTTGTAGAGGAATTGCAAATCAAGAAACTGTACGTGGTTACTTGTGGTGTTTGTAAGTAAGTAGGAAATTCTAATAGAGCTGGCCACTGAAAAAAACACTGAATTGAGGATTCATGTAATACAAATTAAATAGAAGACTAACATGTACATTTTTCAAAAAATAAAAATTGAGCTATGTAATAAGACCAACAAAATTAAGAACTCAGGTCTAAATATGGCTATGACCTGACAGGTCAGTAGTTCAAAAAGTATCTGGAATTTGTGCTTAAAGAAGCATCATGATGAGCTGGAAGGTCTTTTAACTAATATGTTGAGGTGTCTCCTTTCTTGTCCATTTCAACTACTGAAGCATAGAATCATAGAATGGCTAATGTTGGAAGAGACCTTAAAGATAATTGAGTTCCAACCCCCCTGCCATGAGCAGGGACACCCTCCACTAGACCAGGTGGCTCAAAGCCTCATCCAGCCTGGCCTTGAACACCTCCATGGATGGGGCATCCACAACTTCTCTGCGCAACCTGTTCCAGTGTCTAACAACCCTCACAGTGAAAAATTTCTTTGTCATATCTAATCTAAATCTACCCTCTTTCAGCTTACAACTATTCCCTGATAAAGAGTGTTTCCCCATCTTTCCTGTAGGTTACCTTAAGGTACTGGAAGGCTGCTATTATGTCTCCTCAGAGCCTTCTTTTCCCCAGGCTGATCAACCCCAACTCTCTCAGCCTGTCCTTGTATGGGAGGTGCTCCAGCCCTCTGACCATTTTTGTGGCTCTCCTCTGGACTCCCTCCAACAGGTCATAGAATCATAGAATGGCTTGGGTTGAAAAGGACCTTAAAGATCATCAAGTTTCAACCCCCCTGCTGTGGGCAGGATTGCCAACCACTAGAGCAGGCTGCCCACGGCCCCATCCAGCCTGGCCTTGAATACCTCCAGGGATGGGGCATCCACAACTTCTCTGGGTAGCCTGTTTCAGTGTCTCATCACCCTCTGACTGAAAAATGTCAGCCTAATATCTAATGTAAATCTCACATTCCCTGTGGATAATTCTGAGAATAATCAGGGTAAGTCTACATTCTTTACCTTTAATTAAATACTACCTTCCTGTTGTGCTTTCTAGATTTAGTATCCTTAGGATACTTGGAGATGCAGAAAATTGACTATACTTGTTTTGGAGATGTAACCCAAGTATTACTTAATAGCTCTGATTACTATTTGTCGTGAGAACTCGATAACACTGAGACAGGCTCCTGAAAGTTGTGTTCTACAGCGTTCAGATTTTCTTTCCTTAGCTCAGCCTATGCTTTACTCTTAAAGGCAGTGCTGCATCATTTACAATGAAAGCTTATCTCTCTGTGCTCCATCTTTGCTTTGTGTTGAATACTGAAAGATTCAGCTTTTATTTTGAGAATAAAATTTATGTAGAGCAGATACACTGTTCATTTTTCTTGTGGTTTTTATTCTGTTTTGTAGAGAATGTCCATATAATTAAAGACAAGACTGAGTACACAAATGAAAACCAGATATCCAATAGCAGCCAGCAAAGAAAGAAGGCATTCTTTCGCTTTGTAAAAATACATTGATACACTGTGTAATGACTACGTTCATCATGAATGAACAGGCTTGTCCAACAACCGTTTCTTTTTGTTATTTAAAATTTTGACTTGAATGTTCCTTGTCATTCAATGGTATATTGTTATTCTGTAATAACTTTAACAAACTTTCATGTGGGTTTACACACATCCAGCCAGACTTATCAACATGTGGCTTGTCACAGCTTACTTTCAGATCTTTGAAAGTAACTTTCTAATTTTTGTCATGCTGTGCTCATTAAATTAACCTTTGTTGTGAAGCTATCTGCCCCTAGAATCCAGCTGTTTTGACTCAGTCAATCTAGGATTAAGGCAGGACTGTTCAGTTCAAGGTTCTCCAGTAGAAAAGGGCTTTGTAACAGTTAGTGGGCAGACTGGCCATGCATTAGGAAAAATGAATTCGATGCTCAATGCATCCTTTATACAGGTTAAGACATACGGTTCACGAAAAAGCTTGGAAAAGGGTGTCAGACAGCACTTGGTGAGAAGGAGAGTACTAATTTGACCTGTAAGAATGGTCAGCACTGTTGTTTGTAGACACAAAAAAATTTCCATGGGTTTGAAAGAGAGTAATGAATCTTAATGGACGTGCGTAGCATTGTTTTATTCTATGCTTTTGCAGTGTAGTGCAGTCTATAATGCATTAACATAATGATTGAGTTGCTTAGTCTATCAGAATAACAGAATGGAAGTAATCTATTGTCAGCCTCTGCACTAACTTCCTGCATAGATACAGTTTCAACTTTCTGATTTTAACAAAGAAGTACTGCACCATTTTTTCCTCTCTAAATAATATAGACATAAATAAAGACAGAAACTGTAAACATGTATTTAAAACCATGCACTCTGAAAGCAGCTGGAGGCAAGTTCTGTATGTAAGGGAATATAAAAACCCAAAGACATAAAGTACCTTATAAAAATCAAATTTCTGCAGAAATTAATTTCAGGTTTAAAAAGGGGAAGGGAAAGGGGAAGAGGAAGCAGAGTGAACAGGAAGGGGGAAAGAATCACAGAATGGTCTGGGTTGAAAGGGACCTTAAAGATCATCTAGTTTCAGCTCCCCTGCTCTGGGCAGGGTTGCCAGCCACTAGAGCAGGCTGCCCAGGGCCCCATCCAGCCTGGCCTTGAGCACCTCCAGGGATGGGGCATCCACAAGTCCCCTGGGCAACCTCTTTAAGTGTGCCACCACCCTGTGAGTGAAAAATTTCCACCTAATATCCAACTTAAATCTCCCCTCTCTTAGTTTAAAACCATTCCCCTTATCCTATCACTATCCACCCCCGTAAAGATTCGCTCCCCCTCCTGTTTATACGCTCCCTTCAAGTACTGGAAGGTTGCCATGAGGTCCCCCCGGAGCCTTCTCTTCTCCAAGCTAAACAAGCCCAGTTCCCTCAACCTTTCCTCGTAGGAGAGGTGCTCCAGCCCTCTGATCATCTTAGTGGCCCTCCTCTGCACCTGCTCCAAGAGCTCCACGTCCTTCCTGTGCTGGGGGCCACAGGCCTGGACACAGTACTCCAGATGGGGCCTCACAAGATCCGAGGAGAGGGGCACAATCACCTCCTTCTCACTGCTGGCCACCCCTTTTTTTAATGCAGCCCAAAACACAGTTGGCTTTGTGGGCTGCAAGCACGCACTGCTGGCTCATATCCAGCTTCTCGTCCACCAGGACCCCCAAGTCCTTCTCTGCAGGGCTGCTCTCAAGGAGTTCTTCTCCCAGTCTATATAAGCACCTGGGATTGCCCCGACCCAAGTGCAACACCTGGCACTTGGCCTTGTTGAACCTCATTAGTTTCTCCTCGGCCCACTTCTCCAGCCTGTCCAGGTCTCTCTGGATGGCAGGTCCATGTCTTTTTTTATGTTGGGGGTCCCACAGCTGAAAGCAGTACTCCAGGCATCTAACATTGTGCTTAGTAATGTTGCTTTATTTGAAAATGAGACATGAACCACCCTTTAAAACGTGGTTTGAAGAAACATGAACTATGCTTTTATTTGTTCTGTGCAGTAGCTTAGTGTTCACTGGAGGAAATGCTGTGACATTTGCCCAAGACTTGTATTACTTCAGCAGTTTGAGTCACTCAGTGTAGAGAGAGAATAAGTCCATACAGAAAAAAGTATGACTGATAAGTTTTCAAAGGTTTTAAGTGAACAGATTGTAACAACATGTCTCTTCTGAAGCAGCCATGATGAAGACAGGCAGCATCCTTTTTGAGTTTTTAAATCAAAGTCTTTGCTTGCTATCTCAGTATTGTATACTTAATGAAATTAAAGTATATCTAGTAAATACTTGTCTTTAACCTTTTTTGCTTGTTTTTGAGTGGGTGCTTGGAACTTATTCTTCACGTGCAGTCGTGTAACCTGGTGAAGTGATGATATGATATGTAATTAATCCTTTTCACAGTTGTTACTGAGGATGATGCTGTAAGAAAGATTGTTGTGGTTTTGTGTGGTGGGTTTGTTTGGCAGCTGGGAGGGACCACAGTAGTGGCTCCTCTAAGTAGATGCTAAAGGTTTCCCCTGAGTCCAGGTCTGCTGGTAGCAAAGGAGGGGCTTCAGTGCTGGTTCCTGTAAGTGACTGCTAAGGGTTCACCCCCACCTCCAAGGTTTCAGTACCTGATGGGTGGGGGAAGGAGTACCACCAACATAGCCCCTGTGAGAACCCACTGGAAGTTTTGCCAGCTTCAGGCTTGACCCACCCCAGGCCAGGGCTGAGACCATCAGCACCTCTGTGAATAACGTGTTCAAGAGGGTGCACAGAAGATTGGGGGGCATGGCCCCAGGCAGGGCCCAGCTCGGGCGGACCAGCTCAAGCCCAAGCATTGAGCTCAAGCTCAAGCATTATGCCCTTGAAGCAAAGAAGGCCAATGGGATCCTGGGCTGCATTAAGGAGGAGGGTTGCCAGGAGGCCAAGGGAGATGATCATTCCTTTGTATTCAGCACTGGTGAGGCCTGTTACAGTTTTGTGTGGTGGGTTTGTCTGGTAGCAGGGAGGAGCAGTAGTGGCTCTTGTAAGTGACTGCTAAGGGTTCACCCCCAGCTCCAAGGTTTTAGTAGCCAGGGGAGGGGGTGGGGGAAGGGGAGTGGGGAAGGAGTACCACTGTAGCACCAACCTAGCCACTGTGAGAAGCTGCTGGAAGTTTCCATGACAGTCAAATTTTAAGAAACCACAGCAGTTAAATTTTAATCCACCCCTCGTCTCTCCAGCACGATGACTTTTCACATCCCAAGTCCAGACTATGTTTTGCCCATTGCAACTCACAATTATCATATTTATCTTATCCCAAAATGCCTCAGCCCTGTGTTGGGTGCCAAAATTTGACTGTCAGTTTAGAAAGGCCACAGGGACAGTTTTTTGTTAAACAACTGGTGGGCTGAGGTAGGACAGGGAGGGTTTCAATCACCACTTCCTGTCACAGGCAAGAAACTGACACGACTTGGGAAAGACACAAAAAACCCAATTAAATTTATTAACTATTTACAACAAGAAGCAAGATAATGAGAGAGAGAAACTACATCTTAGAAAGGCACTTCTCCCCCACCCCTCCCTTCTTCCCAAAGGCTTTGTTCTGTACCTTCTCGCCCAGGGAATTGGGCATTCAGTCAGTCCACCGCTCCTTTCTCCTCAGGGGAGGGCTCCTCACAGTTTTTCACAGCTCCAGCGTGGGGTCCCTTCTCATGGGAGAGTCCTTTTCAAAAACTGCTCCAGTGTGAGTCCTTTTCAACACGGGGCCACAGTCCCCTGACGACTGCTCGGCTCTGCCATGGGTGTCTCCAAAATTCTTATGTGGAGCCCTCCTTGGCTGCATCTTATCATGGGCTGCACCAAGGGACAAACCGTGCTTCACCATGAATCTTCACCACGCTGCAGGGGAAATTCCGGGGGCCCTTCTTTCCTCTTGCTTCTTTTCTCTGAGCAGTGTGTTTGTATAGATTTCTCTCTCAGATCCCGCTTCTCTCTCCACAGCAGGTTTTTCAGCAGTTCCCGAGGAAACAGACTCTTGGGCGAGCCATGGAGGAGCCTTGGGCTGTGGCAGGTCGGTTTGCAGAAGCTGGGCAGGCAGCTGCAGGAATGGGCTGGGCCCTGCCTGGGGCCACGCCAACCCTCATCTTCTGTGCCCCCTCTTAAATATGTTATTGGCAGAGGTGCTGATTGGCTCAGCCCTGGTCTGGGGTGGGTCCAGCCAGAAGCAGGGGAAACTGGCTTCTTTAGACATAGAAAAAGCTGAGGTACTCAATGAGTGCTTTGCCTCAGTCTTCACCGGTGGTCAGGCTTCTCATATCTGCCAGGACCCTGAGCCTCTAGGTGAGGGTGTGGGGAGTGGTTTCTGTCCCACTGTAACGGAACAAGTCCGAGTCCTCCTCATGAAATTGAACGTGTATAAGTCCATGGGACCGGATGATATCCATCCTAGGGTTCTGAAAGAGATGGCTGATGTGGTTGCTGAGCCATTCTCCACCGTATTTGAAAAATCCTGGCTGTCTGGGGAGGTCCCCGAAGACTGGAAAAAGGGAAATATAATTTCCATTTTTAAGAAAGGGAGAAAGGAAGACCTGGGGAACTACAGGCCAGTGAGCCTCACCTCTGTGCCTGGGAAGATCATGGAACAGATCCTCCTAGAAGCTATTCTAAGGCACATACGAGACAAAGAGGTGATTCGAGACAACCAGCATGGCTTCACCAAGGGCGGATCTTGCCTAACCAATCTGGTGGCCTCCTATGATGGAGTGATGGCTTTGATGGACAGGGGAAAAGCGATAGATGTCATCTACCTGGACTTGTGCAAAGCCTTTGACATGGTCCCTCACCACATCCTTCTCTCTAAATTGGAGAGGTGTGGATTTGAAGGATGGACTGTACAATGGATCAGGAATTGGCTGGCCGGACGCAGCCAAAGGGTTATGATTAATGGTTCTGTGTCAGGGTGGAGGCTGGTCACGAGCGGTGTCCCTCAGGGGTCCGTCTTGGGACCGGTGCTCTTTAACATCTTCATCAATGACATAGACGATGGCATCGAGTGCACCCTCAGCAAGTTCGCAGATGATACTAAGCTGAGTGGTGCTGTCGACACACTGGAAGGAAGGAAAGCCGTCCAGAGGGACCTGGACAGGCTGGAGAAGTGGGCCCTTGTAAACCTAATGAGGTTTAATAAGGCCAAGTGCAGGGTGCTGCACTTGGGTCAGGGCAACCCCAGGTATTTATACAAACTGGGGGAAGATCTCCTTGAGAGCAGCCCTGCAGAGAAGGACGTGGGGGTCCTGGTGGATGAGAAGCTGGATATGAGCCGGCAGTGCGTGCTTGCAGCCCACAAAGCCAACTGTGTTTTGGGCTGCATTAAAAAAGGGGTGGCCAGCAGGGAGAAGGAGGTGATTGTGCCCCTCTCCTCGGCTCTTGTGAGGCCCCATCTGGAGTACTGTGTCCAGGCCTGTGGCCCCCAGCACAGGAAGGACGTGGAGCTCTTGGCGCGGGTGCAGAGGAGGGCCACTAAGATGATCAGAGGGCTGGAGCACCTCTCCTATGAGGAAAGGTTGAGGGAACTGGGCTTGTTTAGCTTGGAGAAGAGAAGGCTCCGGGGAGACCTCATTGTGGCCTTCCAGTACTTGAAGGGAGCGTATAAACAGGAGGGGGAGTGACTGTTTACGAGGGTGGATAGTGATAGGACAAGGAGGAATGGTTTTAAACTAAGAGAGGGGAGGTTTAGGTTAGAGATTAGGAGAAAGTTTTTCACCCAAAGGGTGGTGGCACACTGGAACAGGTTGCCCAGGGAGGTCGTGGATGCCCCATCCCTGGAGGTGCTCAAGGCCAGGCTGGATGTGGCTCTGAGCAGCCTGGTCTAGTGGTTGGCGGCCCTGCATATGGCGGGGGGGTTGAAACTAGATGATCACTATGGTCCTTTTCAACCCAGGCCATTCTATGATTCTATGAAACTTCCAGCAGTTTGTCACAGGAGCCAGCTCGGTGGTACTCCTTCTCCCACCCCCCAGCTACTAAAACCTTGGAGCCCCCCACCGTGGGGGTGAGCTCTTAGCAGTTACTTACAGGAACCACCATTATAGCCCCTCCCTTGCTAGCAGAGCAGGCTTGCAGCTAGGAGAACTCAGCAGTAACTGATGGGCTGTCACTGCAGCCCATCCCTTGCTACCAGCAGAGTTGGAGTCCAGGGAAACCTCTAGCAGTTACTTATAGGAGCTATTACTGTGGCCCCTCCCTGTTCCAGACAAACCCACCACACAAAACCACAACAGGCTCCCACCTGTCTCTGCTTCCACCCTCTATATGCTTGCTTTCTGTGTTTGAGTTTTGCCAGGACCTCCTTGTTCATCCAGGCAGGCCTCCTGGGGTTCTTGCCTGACTTCCTAGTTGTTGCTCTTGAGCTTGGATAAAGTGATCCTTGAATATTAACCAGCTTTCTTGGGCTGTTTTTCCCTCCAGGGTCTTATCTGTGGGACTCTGCTGAGCAAAGTCTGCCCTCCTGAAGTCCAGTGATATGATCTTGCTTTTTGCCCTCCTCCCACCTCTCAGTATCCTGAATTCCGCTATCTCATGGTCACTGTGGGCAAGGCTGCCTTTGACCTTCACAGATCCAATGTGGCCCTCATTGTTGGCAATTAAGAGGTGCAGCAGAGCCCCTGTTCTCACTGTCTCCTCTATCACGTGAGTTAGGAATTTGTCATTGATGCACTCTAGGAACCTTCAGGATTGCTTATGCCCTGTTCTGTTGGTCTGCCAGCTTGTAAAAGGGTTGTTGAAGTTCCCTGTGAGGACCAGGTCCTGCAAATGTGAGGCTGCTCCTATCTCTCTGTTGGAAGGCCTTGTCCACTTATTATTCCTGGTCAGGTGGCATATAGGAGACATACAGTACAATGTCATTCATACTGGTCTCTTTTTTAGTCCTTGCCCATTAGCTCTCAGTTGGCTTTTCATCCATTTGCAGGCAGAGCTCCAGGCATACCAGCTGCTCCCTCGCATAAAGGTGAACTCTCCCTCCTCGTCTTCCCAGTCTGTCTTTCATCAAGAACTTGTATCTCTTTTACAACCTTATAGTCATTGGAGTCATCTCACCATGTCTCCATGATCCCGAGAAGATCATAGGCTTGCAACTACGCACAGATCTCTGATTCATCATGTTTATTCGCAATGGTGTGTGCACTAGTGTGTCAGAGAGGCACACTGGCATGCTAATTTCCCAGAAATTTTGGGGAATTTCTCAGTAAATGCCTGTAGGCACTTTGATGCTTATGTGTAAGTGCTGGAGGTGACTGGGCTTAAGCCCTATTTTGTAGGTTTTGTCTTAATTTTATTTTTTAATTCTTTCATGTCATATCATTCCTGTCCATCACTCTCTCACAGTGCTGCTGATAACTCTTTCCCTCACCCTTTTTTCCTAACTAAAAGCTCTCTTGGTAACAGCTCAGCCATCTTCCTGGCAAAGGTACCTTTTCCCCATTTGGTGAGTTGGATCTCATCTCTCCTAAGCAGACACTGATTTGCAAACCCCAAAACCTGTTGCCAACACCGGCTATGCAGCCAAATGTTGACCTGTACTAGCTGTGTCCTTCTCTTACACCATCACCCCTCACTGGTGGGACTGAAGGGGACACTGCTTGGGCCTCCATGACCTTGGTTACTATCCATGGAGCTCTGTAGTCACTTTTCGTGCAGTTCAGGTTGCCCCTGACAGTATCATTGATGCCCACATGGAAGAACAACAAGGGGTAGTAGTCAGCAGGTTGTACGAGCTTCAACAGTTCATCTTCAACATCCTGATTCTGGCCCCCTGCCAGGCAGCAAACCTTTCTGGAAGATGAGTCAGGTCATTGAGCCAGTTATTTCAGATAACTGTTGATTAAGATTCCAAGATATCTTTCCTGAATTGCAGTTTCCAGCTCTTCAGCTCATAATCATGGGAGCAGGGTTTGAGATTACTGTAAGGTAATAGATGTAAAGGAAAAAATTGTATGTATGTTATGGACTGTAAAAATTAGTATCTTGCAGACTGCAGAAAGTTGCTTGTGAAATTCAAGCTGTATCCATCAGAAAAATTCATAGGAATGAGGCCAATGCCATGTATTGTTGCTTTAAAATATGTCTTCATGGTTGAAGTGTCAAAGGAGTTTATCAGTCTTAAGGTCATTCATTGGTAATTGGTAAATTTACAGAGTATGCACTTAATTTTCTTCAGAAGGTTGCATTTCACAGAAAGATTACAACTCTTCAAAATAAAATTTTAAAGGAAGAAAATTAAGCTGACCATCCATAATGTATGTATCTGCAAGTACTGTACCTGTATTTTCTATTAAGTGATGTTGTCCAAAGGTTGAACCAACCCTGGTGGAGCAGTGATGTGACAGAAGATCTCGTACAGGCCATAGATATCTAGCATATGGACATTGTAGGCCAAACTGAGGCCCTGTTAGTTCTACAAATACAGTGGCTTATGTTCCCATCTAACATTACTTACTTATCTTTGTATCTTAAGCTAAAGGCCCTGTGGTGTTTTGATCTTGGCTGGCTCCCAGATGCCAGCCCAGCCAAGGTCAACCCACTGCAGTCCTTTTTGGCACCCCAACCTGGGGCTTGAGGAATGAGAGATCAGGGCAGTAATTGGGAGTAGTAATGACCAAAACTTGGATTGGACGTTGCCAGAGTGAAATAACTGTAGGAATTGTAATAACGCTAAGCGACAAGGAGTGGACTTCTCTCATGTGTAAATTTACCACTTTTTCAGTGTTATGTCATTTTCATTTAGGTGTGGGAATTTTTTTTTCTAGATGTAAGTGAAGTTTGTGAAGAGTGTGTGATGAATGTGTATTTTTACTGACTGTTCTTAAATATGTGTTTCATAGAGGTAAGGGTGGAAAGTACTGGGTGCAGGTGCCCAGGTGCTAGCAGTGGGGGGCTGCAGGGGTGGCATCTGTGAGGAGAGGCCAGCACTGCCCCATGACAGAAATGGCTGTTCCAGCCAGCTCCAAAGCAGACCCACCGCAGGACACAGCCTAGCTTTCCATCAGCAGGCATGGTGGCACCTCTGGGAGAATGTGTTTTTAAAAGGTGGAAAATGCTGCACGGCAGTGAAGTATAAGGAAAAAAAAGGTGGGAGAGACAACCCTGTGAACACCAAAGTTGTTGAAAAAGGAAGGAGAGCAGATGGGGAAATCGCTGTGGAGCTAGTGGTGAGGACCTCGTGCTGGAGTGGGTGAATATTTTTGGAAGAAACTGTGGCCTGTGGGGGATCCACACTGGAAGAGTTCCTGAAGGACTGTTTCATGTGGAGAGGTTGGAATGCTGGAGCAGTTCATGAAGGACTGTAGCTTGTGGAAGGGACCCCATATTGGAGCAGGCAAAAAGTGTGAGGAGGAAGGAGTGACAGAGAGGAACCACTGTGGGCTGACTGCAACCCCTGTACCCCTGCACCATGTGGGCCGGGGGGACATAGAGGAAGTGGGAACAAAGGAGTGAAGTTGAACTGGGCTAGAAGAGGGATGGAGAAAGATGCTTTAGTTTTGCCTTTTTCTGTCACTATTCAACTTAATTTTAGTTGTCAATAAATTAATTCAGTGTTCCCCAAGTCAGATCTGTTTTTTCTGTGATGATAATCGGTGAGTGACCTCCCTGTCCTTATCTTGACCTATGAGTTTTTCTGTGCTGTTGAGGAGGCGGAGTGGGAGAGCAGCTGGGTAGGATTTTGTCAGCCAGCTAAAGTCAACCCATCACAAGGCCTTAACTTCTTTAGTCAGGTGTTTCTTTCGGATGTCTGTGTTTTTCTTTATTTTCTTAGCAGAACAGAAACCAGCTTACCACTGGAAAGTTGTAACTCCTGTGGCGTTCGTGTAGTAAATGACTCCTGTAGGCTATTTTTGTGGAAGTGAAAAGTTTGTTGAAGAAGTTTGACAGTGTACTACAACAGTGTTCTAACATGGGATTAGAACCAAACTAAAGTTTAGTTTAAGTTTTTTTAAACTGTAGTGACTGTAAAGGGGTTGTCCAGATAGTTCATATTAATGCATATTCTGCTCTCTTAAAAGCAGACCAAAGCAGAGCAAGGAAACTACAGGATGTTCAGTCTCACTTCTGTGCCCAAAAAGATCATGGAGCAGATCCTTCCTGGAAACTATGCTAAAGCACATGAAAAATAAGGAGGTGATTGTTGACAGCTGATATTGTTCACTAAGGGCAAACTGTGCCTGACAAATTTGGTAGCTTTCTACAATGGGGCTACAGTGTTGGTGGATAAGGGAGGAGCAGCTGGCATCATCTGCCTGGTCTTGTGCAAAGCATTTGACGCTGTTCTGCCCGACGTTCTTGTCTCCAAATTGGGGAGACATGGATTTGATGGCTGGACCACTTGATGAGTAAGGAGTTGGCTGGATGGTTGTACTCAAAGAGTTGTGGTCAATGGCTTGATGTCCAAGCGGAGACCAGTGAGGAGTGGTGTTGTTCAGGGGTTAGTATTGGGACCGGTGTTAACATCTTTGTTGGAGACATGGACAGTGGGATCGAATACACCCTCAGAAAGTTTGCTGGCAACACCAAGCTGTATTGTGCAGTTGACTTGCTGGAGGGAAGGGATGCCATCCAGAGGGACCTGGACAGGCTGGAGAGGAGGGCCTGTGCCAACCTCATGAAGTTCAACAAGACCAAGTGCAAGGTCCTGCATGTGGGTCGGGGCAATCCCAAGCACAAGTACAGGCTGGGCGGAGAATGGATTGAGAGCAGCCCTAAGGAGAAAGCCTTGGGAGTGTTGGTAAATGAAAAGCTTAACATGACCTGGTAATATGCACTTGCAGCCCAGAAAGCCAACCATATCCTAGGCTGCATCAAAAGTAGTGTGACCAGCGGGTGACGGGAGGTGATGCTCCATCTCTATTCTCATGAGACCCACCTGGAATACTGCGTTCAGCTCTGGGGCTCGCAACGTAAGAATGACATGGACCTGTTAGAGCGAGTTCAGAGGAGGGCCAACAAGATGGTCAGATGGCAGGAGCGCCTTCCTTATGAGGACAGGCTGAGTGAGTTGGGGTTGTTCAGCGTGGAGAAAAGAAGGCTCCAGGGATACCTTCTAGCAGCCTTCCAGTACTTAAAGGGGGGCCTATAAGAAAGCTGTAGAGGGGATTTTGAGAAGTGCACGTAGTGATAGGACAACGGGTAGTGGCTTTCAACTGAAAGAGGTTAGATTTAGATTAGATATAAGGAAGAACTTCACTATCAGTGTGGGTGAGGCACTGGAACAGGTTTCCCAGAGAAGCTGTGGATGCCCCATCCCTGGAGTTGTTCAAGGACAGGTTGGATGAGGCTTTTAGCAACCTGGTCTAGTGGAAGGTGCCCTGCCCATGGCAGGGGGCTTGGAACTAGATGAACTTTTAAGTCCTTTCCAACACAAACCATTCTATGATTACAAAAAAAAAAAAAGAATATTGTAACTTTGGCTTAAAGTCATCCTTTAAGATTTCTTTGAAGCTGTCTGGTGGTATTTAAATTTCATAGGAACTTGTTAACCCTAGAATTCCTTTAATAAGCTGTAACCTTCTTACTTGCAGTGACAAACGGAATAGGTCCTTCTTTGTATAATTAGTGTACTGGGCAACAGTAAATGTATAAGGAGTTTGTTACAGTAATTGGCTATAGTTTTGAACATTTTTCCTTGATAATATCTTTCAGGTCTTTTTTGTGATTTCGACTTTTGCCTCAATCTCTCTCATGTTGTTATCTCTTCTTGCTGTCTGCTTAGTTTGTCGTCTTCATCTTCTGCATTCACCTATTTAGTATATTGTGCTATTCTGTTGATGTGGGTTTAAGGCTACCTGGCAGCACCATGTACAGCCTCTTGCTCCCTTCTTGGCATAGGGAGAAGAATCAGGAGAACGAAAGGTAAAAACTTCGTTGGTAGAGGTAAGGACAGGAAGGGTTCACTCACTACTTATGGTCATGGGCAAGAAACAGACTTGACTTGGGAAAACACAAAACCAATTTAATTTGTTGACAATGAAAAACCGAGCAAGATAACGAGACAGAGAACTGTGTCTTAAAAAGACACCTCTCCCCCATCCCTTCTTCCCAGGCCCAAAGGCTTTGTTTGCAGTTTTTCTACCTTCTTCTCCTGCCCGGTGGCACAGGAGGCAGGGAATGGGGGTTGTCATCAGTCCATCCCGTGTTGTCTCTTTCCTCTTCAGCGGAGGGCTCCTCACAGTCTTCCCTGGTCCAGCATGGGGTCCCTCTCACGGGAGGATCCTTCACAAACTACTTCAATGTGAGTTCTTCCCACAGGCCGCAGTTCTCCACTAACTGCTCCAACGTGGGTCCCCTCCACAGAGTCACAGCCTCCTTCGGGCACAGTTACTTTTTCCAACGCAGCTTCCATGGGCTGCATCTCAATGAGCTGCAGGCGAGCTCTGCTCTCCATGGGCTGCACAGGTGCAACGCGCCTCTCCATGACCTTCACCATGGGTTTCAGGGGAATCTTTGCTCCAGTGCCTCCTCCATCTCCTTTCTCTTCACTGACCTTATTGTCTGCGTAGTTTTCTTTCATGACGTGGGCCTACCTGGAGCTCTGCCACTCCTGCATGTCCTGTGCCCCCTTTTCTATATGTCATTTGCAGAGATGCTGATGGGCTTGGCCTTGGCCAGGAGCAGGTCCAGCCTGGAGCTGGCAACACTTCCAGCAGCTTCTCACAGGGACCATCTCTGTGGTGCTTCCCCCCAGCTACTAAAACCTTGGAGCTGGGGTAACTCTTAGCAGTTACTTCCAGGAACCATCACTGTAGCCCCTCCCCCGCCACCAAACAAGCCCTACCACACAAAACCACGACATCTGTATGATTTTCTCCCTACCTTCCTTCCCTAATGCCATTGTGAGCTGTTATAATTTTTATGACTTAAGGCTCTTATTCCTGCTTTTTTTTCTAATCAATTTAAGTTTCCTCAGAACAAGGCCTGCCAAATGCTCTACTACCTTCCAGCTGTGTCATGGGTATCCTAGTGTGCTTTGAAGCTTGTTCTTGTTTGTCAGTTTTCTATTCGTTTGACACTTCATCTCCCCTTGTGTAATGAACAGGCTGGTCCATTTTTGATGAAAACAGCTTTGGTTTTTAATAGCAGAATGGCTTTTGTGAATTCCTGTTTTATATTCTTTTTATCCTTTTTTAGATGTTGGATGTCTATGACATTCTTCCTTTCGATAATCCAGATGGTGGCGTGTGGAAACAAGGATTCGATATAACATACAATGAAAATGAATGGGACAGTGAACCGCTTCAAGTTTTTGTCGTGCCTCACTCACATAATGACCCAGGTAATATTTTGACTGTATTGATCTGGGTATCTGGAAGATTTTGAAATAAGAAGTATATTGCATTTCGGTTAAGATTTGGGGTTTCATTGAAGTATACTGCTTAATGTGTTATATTTAAGTCTAGCAAGACAGTTAAGCAGATGCGTTATTGTCCTGGGTCCAGCTGGGATAGGGTTAATTCCTCACAGAAGCTGGGAGGTGGGTAACCAAAGGGATATTTGATACCATGCTGACGTCATGCCCAGGTTTTGGGGGCCGGGGCTGGTTGGTTTTGTGAAGCTCCTGGTGGTGAGATATTCGTTGTATCAGTGTTTGCATTGTATTCTATACCTTGTCTTATTGTTATATTCCCTTTCCTTTTGTTTTCCTTGTGTGGTGTTACTAAAAATCTGTCCTTATCTCAACTCACGAGGTTCAATTCTTTTAATTTTTTTTTTTCTCCTACCCTTTCCCATCTTACTGGGAGGGGAGGGGGAGGGGGGTTGGGGGTCGCGACCACGTGG